>ONZH01027299.1:0-52596 GCA_900303285.1 Rhinella marina
ACTGAGATAAACAATAAAAAAAAAAAAAAATGTTATATATGACGATATCTGCACTACTAGTGCCAGCCAGCCCAGCCAGAAGGAGACAAAAAAAGTGTTTTGTAGCCCTTAGAAGGGCTGTTGAGTTCTTTTGAGATCACTCCTGCCTAACAGAGATCTAAATCCAGGCCCTAACACTCTCCCTGAAACGCAGCAGATCTGTCCCTAACGACATCCAGGCAACGACTGAGCAGAGCACCGAGGGCAGTCACTAGTATATTCCAAGGTCACCTGATCTGGCCAGCCAACCCCCGCTATCGACATGTAAGGGCCCAACGTGATGCTGGGTGTATCGCAGAGTCTCCTGACTTGTGATTGGCTGAGTTTATAGGTGCCAAAAATTCAAAATGCGGGAGATGCCATTTCCTCGAGCATGGCGAGATGCTCGTCCGAGCATCGAGCACTTATGAGTACCCTAATGCTCGAACGAGCACCAAGCTCGGACGAGCATGCTCGCTCATCTCTAATACTAACCTTTTATGTGGTACTGTGTCAAATGCTTTGGAGAAGTCCAGATATACAACATCCATTGATTCGCCACGGTCCAGTCTAGAACCTCCTCATACAAACTGATTAAATTTGTTTGACATGACCGATCCCTCATGAAACCATGCTAATATGGAGTTATTTGCTTATTTTCATTGCGGTACTCCAAGATAGCATCTCTTAGAAAACCCTCAAACAGTTTACCCACGACAGATGTTAAACTTACCGGCCTATAGTTCCCAGGCTCTGTTTTTGGACCCTTTTTGAATATTGGCACCACATTTGCTATGCGTCACTTCCTGTCAGTATAGAGTCGTTAAATATCAGAAATAAGGGTCTGGCGATGACATTACTTAATTCTCTTAGGATATGGGGGTGTATGCCATCCGATCCTGGCGATTTGTCTATTTTAATCTTTTTAAGACGCAGCTCTACTTCTTCCTGGGTCAGACAGGGCATTTTTAATGGGGAATTTACTTTTATATTCTGCATTTCATCGCTCTCTGCATCTCCCCCCTCATTACTCTGTAAGGGGCTGACACCTTCAGGTTTATACTTTTTACCATTTATATAATTAAAGAACATTTTAGGGTTAGTTTTACTCTCTTTGGCGATTAATCTCTCGGTCTCTAGTTTGGCTGTTTAGTTTTTCAATGCTTCCTCGCTCCCTCCTGTTTTAGTGATTTAAATGCTTTCTGTTTGTCTTTATTGCTTTCTTTACAGCTCTATTTATCCACATTGTTTTTTTCTTGTTCCTTAACCTTTTATTCCCATAAGGTATGTACCTTTCACAATTAAATATTAGGATGCTTTTAAAAATATCCCATTTTGTGGCTGTATTTTTATTTTTGAGGATTTGTCCCAGTTAGTTAGGCCTATGGCCTCTCTTAGTTGACTAAATTTTGCTTTTTTGAAGTTTGGTATTTTTGTTCCTCCCTGAAGATGTCACTGGCAAATCCACAGCAAACTCATTTCCCCTTAGCCACAAAGTTAAACAGACACATACTGTATATAATATCTAAACAGACAATAGCCTAGCAACAAGAGAACATTGACCAGCTATACAGGTTACAGGACAGGACTTCTTTTGGGGCAAAAAGAATGCGTGTGCCTGACACTACCAGCACGTGCACAGCGTGTGTATTAGAATTTTTCAAAAGTCTATATACCTGACATCCGTTGTATTTTTTCTACCATTAATTTAGGCCGCAGTTTCCTAATTTGCGTCTGCAGTTTAACTTGCGCAAGGAGGGACTTATACTGTAGGGATAGGATTTGGCTAGGCAGAGCTAGTACTTCTGTTCAAAAGACACAAAAGTCCATTGTTATATCTGGCTAAATTTTTTTTTCTTTTGGGGCAAAAAGAACGCAAGTGTGCCTGACACTACCAGCACAGGCACAGAGTGTGTATTAGAACCTTTCAAAAGTCTATATACCTGACATCCGTTGGTATTTTTTCTACCGTTAATTTAGGCCGTTGTTTCTCATTTGCGGCTGCTCTATAACGTTTGCGCATTCTAAATATTTGACATTCGGTGAAATTTTTCTGATCTTACACTTAATAAAAATCTGAACTACTGTACTTGTGACAAAGTTGCATATATACTATATAATAGGCGCAAGGCGAGCAGTAAGGGATGGGGAAGTGGGCGTGCTGCTGATGGTGAATGCAGAGGCCATGGCTCTGGGCGCGGTCAAACTGTGCCTGCTGGCAAAGCCCAAGAAACAGAGTCATCAAAAACGCCTAGCTTCATGTCACAGTTTGCAGGGCGGCGCAAGACATCACTCTTGTCGCCACACCAGTGCGAGCCGGTAGTCGGTTGGATTTCAGCTGATATTGTTTCCAGTCGGTTAAGCACCACCCTCTCTTCCACAAAGTCCATTCTCAGTAGCCAAGAGTCTGCGCAACTGCATCCTCACCCTGATCCTCCTTCCTCCCACCATTCAGAGTCTGGGCAAAGAACTAATCCCACATTCGGATATTCCGAGGAGCTTTTTTCATCACCGTCCCTTGGCTTGGGCCTCTCGCCAAGGTCGCTTGAAGTGGGACATGAGGAGATATTGTGCTCCGATTCCCAACCTATTGAGCTAACACAGTCTGAAGAATATGATGGTGGGGAACGGCAAGTAGCGTCTCACGAGGTGGATGATGATAATGAGACACAGTTGCCAATAAGTCAAGGGAAACTAGTGCCTCAAGAGGTTGTTGATGAGGATGAGACACAGTTAAGTCAGGTTCTTGTTAGCTCACCATGAGCTACTGGGCTCTTCACAGCCTGATAGCGGCGGCAGTCCCTCATTATGCAGTCCTCAGCTGCCACTATTTTTCCCGGTGTGCCGTCCCCGCCTTAATCCAGCATTTGTCCAGAAACATAACCCGTGCCCTTACCAACGCAGTTACTGGCAAGGTCCACTTAACAACTGACACATGGACACGTTCTTGTGGCCAGGAACACTACATTTCCCTGATGGCACACTAGGTGAATGTTGTGGAGACTGGGAGCGAGTCGTACCCTGAGATGGCACAGGTAAAAAAAAAACCGGGGGTCAGTCAGCACATCCAAGTATGCAGGTGCACGTCACATTGGTGTGGCTGCAAAATAGAAGGGTAAAACATAAAAAATGCAACAGCACTCTGCGAACACAGACAATAAATTGAGTACATATAATACTGCCATACTCACTATCCACACGATACTAGCGCTACATTGTAAATGTGAGATTCTTGGCAAATAATTTTGTACAAAAATTATCTGTGCCCGTCTGCCCTACATCAAGGCGATCTCTTTAAGAAGGGAACCTAACACTAAACGCCATAGTCACTAAGTGCCAGAGCAGCCTCCATTAACTACAGAGTATGCAGGCTCCACATGCATGCTAAGCCGACATTATATTGTACCTCTTATGGTGCCAAAATGGCCTCCACTGATTTCAGGGAATGCAGGCTCCACATGCATGCCGAGCCCACACAATATGACACCTCCTTGGTGCCACACTGACCTCTATTACGCTCAGGGAATGCAGGTTCCATATAATGCTGAGCCCACTCTGTATTCCACCTCTCCTGGTGCCAGTTGGTCTCCAATGCATATAGGGAGAGCAGGACACAGCTTTATGCTAGCACTAATTAAAATCAGCCTGTAAGGCAAACAGGTTAGTAAGGAGTGCACGACCAAAAGTGTCCCTCGCATTATACGCATATTAGCCAACACAGATTACTGGTTGTTCACCCTTCTCGACCCCCGCTACAAAGTGAACTTCTCATCTCTCATTCCTGTGGTGGAGAGGACAAGTAAAATGTTGCAATACCAGAAGGCCCTTGTCGAAAAATTGCTCTACAAATTTCCATCTGACAACGCTGGCGGCAGAGTACGTAGTTCCTTGGCCACCCAAGGAGGGGAGACGAGGGGAACACACAGCAGTTCCAACAAAGGCAGGGCAACACTCTCCATGGCCTGGGACAGTTTCATGACACCCCACCAGCAGCCTCACCCTGATGAGCGGCCTAGTGTAACAAGGAGGGAAAAGTTTTGGAAGATGGTAAAGGAGTACCTAGCTGACCGTGTCAACGTCCTCAGCGATCCCTCTGTGCCATATAATTATTGGGTGTCTAAGCTGGACACGTGGCACAAACTAGCGCTCTATGCCTTGGAGGTGCTGGCCTGCCCTGCCGTCAGCGTTTTGTCTGAGTGGGTATTTAGTGCCACTGGGGGCATAATTACTGATAAGCGCATCTGTCTGTCAACTGACAATGCTGACAGGTTGACGCTTATCAAAATGAACAAGGCCTGGATTGCCCCTAACTTCTCTACTCCACCAGAGGAAAGCTTAACATGAAGGAACCTTAAATGTGGCTTTTAGGCTGTATTGAATATACTGTATTCCCATGTACCCCTTCCTTTTCTCGTCTTCTTCCTCCTCATCCTCCATCATATGAAACTGCTTAGGCTGCCCTCGAAGTTTACCAGCTGGGCCTGCACTATACATTTTTTACAAGGTCAGCTCACCAGGTGGGCTGGAACCATAATTTTTTACATGGTCAGCTCACCAGCTGGCCCTGCACCATCATATTTTACACGGTCAGCTCTGCTGAATGTCAACCATAATTTTTTACACGGTTAGCTCTGCTGCATGTCACCCATAATTTTTTACACAGTCAGCTCTGCTGCATGTCAACCATAATTTTTCACACACTGAGCTCTGCTGCATGTCAACCATAATTTTTAACACGTTCAGCTCTGTTGCATGTCAACCATAATTTTTTACACGGTTAGCTCTGCTGCATGTCACTCATAATTTTTTACACAGTCAGCTCTGCTGCATGTCAACCATAATTTTTCACACACTGAGCTCTGCTGCATGTCAACCATAATTTTTAACACGTTCAGCTCTGCTTCATGTCAACCATAATTTTTAACACGTTCAGCTCTGCTGCATGTCAACCATAATTTTTTACACACTCAGCTCTGCTGCATGTCAACTATAATTTTTTAAACGTTCAGCTCTGTGGCATGTCAACCATAATTTTTTACACGGTCAGCTCAGCAGAAGCTCGTCACCCCTATTGTCTTTGAGTATCAGCAGCAGGCCATCAATCCGAATTTTTCAAGGGTGTGTCTGATGCATTCCTTTATGTGTAATAAAGGGGGTATTGGAGTGCCTGTTCCTTGTAATTTTTGGCAGCCCTTTCACTTTGTGCATAGGCTTTATCAGTGTAGGAGTCCCACAATTATACCACAATGTGAATGAGGCCCTCCTTCATGCTGTTCCCTAACCATTTCAGTGGTGTTTCCACCATTTTCTCATGTTTCCCTATCAACCAGACACCCTCCCCTCTGCAGAGCAGGGGGTGCCTGGTCTTCTCCCATAGACTTTCATTATACTCGGGTGCTCGGCCGAGCACTCGAGCACCACCTAGTGTTCGGCCAGGGCACCTGGTGCTCGGGTCCTCGATCATCACTAATCTTCACATATATTATATTATTATATAGGGGCATTTTTTTGTTATTTCAATGGAGATGTGCTTAATCTTTGTCCTTGACAAATGATAGTGGACACCTCTAGGCTCCATTGCAATTTCTTTATAAGTATTTCCACAGAACCAAAAAGTAATATCGAAAAAGCCTTTTTTTCTTTTAATTAGGTTGAGTGCTATTTTTGTTAACATAGATATTCAGCAACATACCACTAGCTACCAATGTAGTAGCCATAGCAGCTGCTGTGGGTTCTAACAGCAGCAGGGGGCCATGACGACAGGAGGAGGACAAATTATTTACTTTCAGGACTTGCCACCTGTGGCATATGCCCTTCAACAGTGGCACAGTAGACTCTGCCCTGTGTCCAGTCCTGCACATAGGGGGTGGGGTGGTGTACAATTTTTTTGGCCATATAGCTCAGCACTGAAGAGAGATAAGTGGTAGTGAAGACCAGAGTAATGTCATCATCATATGATTAGTGCAGAGGAGAAGAGGTGAAGGATCTGTAGGATGTCACAATGGGAGGGTACATAGGTTCTGTTCTAATGTTGAGGAGAGGATAGTGGTTTATCTTTCTCCATAAGTAATCAAATAATAGGAGATGGGAACACCTAGAAGTTGTAGTTCTTTCCATATACTCACTACCTGTAATGTCCTCTGATAGCCCATAATGTAACACCCCAGAGTAGTGTTACAACTCTGCGTAACCAGCTTCTATCTGTGTGCTACTCTAGAAATGTAATTCTGTGCATTAATGTCATCACCAGCATTAATATTTATTCTATTCAGTGTTATGCAACTGTTTCTCATGTAATGTACCTGGTGGACCAGCAGGTGTCAGTAAATACTATGGCAGATTCAGATGTAGTTTTACCAGAATGGTACGTCCTTAGTCCATTCTGACCCCCTCTGCTGGAGAGAAGTTAAGTTCTTCCAACTTCCTGCAGCGAGGAGGAAAAGACAGTTTAGTGGTGAGTTGTCCTCTACCCTCGGTTTGGGGAGGATATGTGCAGGACAGCAGAGCACCTTCAGCTCTGCTGCGCCCTAAAGACTGAGTAATACATCCTGCAATAAGGCACACCAATACTCTAAAGGGAAGCCAGACTTAAGAAGTAACTTCAGCTTAGAACAGGAAGCCTGAAACCTGTATTTCCAAGCATCTGCCAAGTATATATATATAAAGCTGCACTTGATGGACACCAAGCTGAAGACCAAACTGAGTTATCTGTATTCAAAGTTAAGTTAATAAAACTGTGTTGGACCATCCACAAAAGTCTGTGCATCATTCCCATCTGACGACCCTCTATTACTACTCCTAGAAATTTTCTGCAGCCAGAGCCACCGCCTGGGGCCTGTTCGTCTCACGAGGTAGGAACACCGTGACAATCCCAACAAAGACCTAAGTGGCCCAGATATCCCTTGGCACTCCTACCACTGGGACAGAAGGAAGATCTCCATAGAGGGCCCTGGAGGGGGAAAGGGTCGCCCCCGTAGCACCTAGGCACCCCGGTCACTGCAATAATAACAGTCTGGTCATGCAGAAAGTTGAAGTTTTTTCCTCTCATAGCCCTCCCCCTATAATGTCCTCTTGTGCCTTATAATAATAGTTTGGTTATGTTTTTGTAGCTCTGTCTGGTTATATCTCTCTTTATGTCCACTGAATCCTGGAAATACTTTGAGTCACCTGTGGGACACATGACCCATCATTGGCTGCAGTGGCCACGTCCCCTGAATCAATATGGATGTTGATAAGGGGAGACCCAGGACCTATAAAGCCTACAAAGGAGTCAGAACTCAGAAATGCACTACCACGAGTTTGTCAAGAGGTGATGTTGCATCATATGCGTTAGGTGCCTGGTTAGGTTCTGGAGAAGTTGATTGAGTGGGGGGGTCAATTTCATACATTTAAATACAATATAAAGAAAAATGAATGTATAACTAACTAACTAACTAACTGACTAACTAACCAGTATTGTTAAAATCTGTTTCTAAAGACGATATAAAATTAAATTCACTCAAGATATCAATATCAAATTCAAGTCATATACCATTTATATTTTTCTCATGAATTATTCACCACCTGTATGAAGATATAGAAGCAGCTTTTCAGTTTGTCTTGATTTTGCTCATATTAGAACAAATAATAATAAATTCATCTCCTGCAGAGTAGCCAGAGGACATGTTGTTCTCACATTGCTGTCAATCAGTGGCAGGCCGAATTCTACATAAAATACTTTGTTATATTAATAAAGTCATGTCAGATTTTAAAGGAAATACTGGAATCTTGCATAGAATTTGATGTAGATATATTTAAGTATTGATACGTATCCTATACAAAATTACAGCAAGATATGTTTTATTCATCTTTAGCTCTCCATTCTTATGCATTTGGTAATATTTACAAGGAAGAAGATAATGCGCAAATACAAGAGAATAAAAAAAAAACTGCCATTCCTTTTCTCAAAAATTGACTTGACCTAGAGATGACATTTCATTATCAGTATGACATTTCAGCAGCAGTGTATTTCTAAAAGGGTCTAGTGAATGCTCAAATATTGTCTTTTTTCTATCTCATAGTAAAATCATGTTTAGCGTGCTACTGTACAAGTCTTTCCAAATTCTAGAAGGTATACCGATTTGTTTCACTACAATAAAGATGTTATATTATAAGAGATTTTTATACTTTGCAAACTTACTTTTTTTGTCTAAAGGTTAAAATGTGCTGAAATCAAAGAATTTTAAAATCATGCTAAAAATAATATAGAAAATGTAACTCAAGGATCATTCTCTAACAAAGGGACCACTGATGAAGCTTAAAGGGGGTCTACAGGAATGATTTAAAAAACCTGCAAGCAATCTGTCCTAGAATGTTAGCAGGACTGGTTTCCCCTATTTGCAGAGCTGCCAAGTTAAGGGGGCAGAGCCTTACTACACATTACACTCTGGTAATTTTTATACTACAAACGGGTGAGCACTACTGTCAGGCTATTCAGCCATAATGGCATATTGTAGGCAGAATCACATCAATACCATCAATTGTCAACCATAGTTCATAGTAGTATATAATAGTGAGACCCTGCTCCCTCACCCCTCTATGTAGCTCTGCATGTGGAAACAACCAGTCCTCCTTACTGTATATTGTAGAGCAGGTTTCTTGCGGCCATTTAAAATCATTCCTGGAGAACTGCTTTTGAACTCCAATTTGGTTTAAGCAAGAAGTCTATTTATAACTGATGTTCTTTCATGTTGCAGAATCTCAAACAATAGTGGGTAACAAAGTTTTAAAGTAATTGTTCAAAGGCTTTTTTTTTAATAAAGGCATCACATGTAAAGTAATAAAATAAGTCCTAATAGTGATTCTCCACTGCTTTGCGGTCTCTGTTTCCTGGTCCCTCTTGACATTAAGGAAATGACCGTTCGGCCAATAACAGGCTCAGGACATAATATTCAAAGTATTAATTCTGTCTTAAGCTGACAATGCACATTACGTATATATTAAATGAACCCATGGATATTTTAAGGACTAGCTGGCTATCTAATGTATATAGGGGCCTCCCAACTGTCCAAGTTGCAGATATCAGAAGACCAAAGGATCAGGCTGAGTGAAGCATTTATGATGGACTTATGTCTTTTGATGTACTTATGTCTTTTTTCAACCGTATTAACTATGTAACTATGTTTATGGGGGGTCAGGAGAGAAGCAACCAAATGCGTCCAGCCAGCATTAGAGTCCTTATACATTGGCTGTCAGATCAGACACTGAAGAGGAGTGAGGAGTTTCATCCCCAATCAATGCCTGCTCATTAGCTACATTTACATACGGCATGTATCAATGATGTATGAGAAATTGTTACTTTGATTGATTGTCAGTCCCCATACAATTTTACATGTTTGCTGCAGCATGAAATGCCTTTGACAGATAATCACTACCCCCATTTGGACAGTTCATATGGACGTTCCTCCCCTTTAATAGAGCCCTTACTGTCCACTGATCAAAAGCTAATTTCTATAACAGGACACGACAATGGTCAGGTGTGTTACATTGTTAGGTGCTAAGAATATGGCACCTTCACAAAGTGTGAAAGAGTTGATAAAACAAATCACCACTAGCCCTAGGACAGCAAAAACCCTTTATTTGCCCCTCCATTAAAGGGTTTATTTCCATCTATCGCCATAGAGTTGCAATAAAAAATGCTGAATGTTTTCCTCTTTTGCAGTGGGCCACTGTTCATCCTTCTGGTCCATCCTTCTTGCAGACATAGACTAACACGTTCAGTAGCTTCCCTGCTCTCTTATTCCCATCCGTGCTGGCATATTGATCTCAAAGATGAGCAAATAACGTGTCCAAGACCTTTCATTCATTCAGTCCTACTTTTAAATTCATAGAATCATGTAGGTTTATCTCCCTCTAGACGGTGGAGAAGGAGACTGTTAGGACATTGCATACAGTGTGTGGGACTATATATAAAGGATTATTTTCTTTGCTAGGGGACAAGGGGATAACAAGAGTTAACTTATAGTGCTGGGAGATATAGGTGCTTGATTGTCTCATGTAATGAGCTGCTGCCTACCCAAAGAAAGGGACACATTTCTCCAGATACAGTAAATGAATAAAGTAGAGTTTTACATTTCATGGATGACCTCTTAAAAGCACTGGGGAGGTTTATCAAAACTCATGTAAAGAAAAAAATGACTTAGTTGCCCATAGCAATCAATCAAAATCCACCTTTACTTTTTCAGTTTTCAGTGTTCCTTTGGAAAACGAAAGATGAAATCTGATTGGTTGCTATTGGCAACTAAGCCAGTTTTCCTTTACACAAGTTTTGATAACTCTCTCACAAACCAAGACAGGTTTAAAAATATGAGCCATGATCCAGAAATTTCACTTACTTCAGGACAAAGGGTCCTTGATCCAGGGAGTATTCTGACTACTTAGTTGGAGTCAGGAAGGAATTTTCTTCCCCTAAAAAGAGGAAAATTGTCTTCTACCTCACAGAATTTTTGCAGGATACCAGGCTGAACTGGATGGACAGATGTCTTACAAACTATGTTACTATGACAATGGAATTTGTCATTAAATGGGTTATCTAGGAATTTGATATTGATGGCTTATCCTCATAATAGGCCATCAAAATTAGATCAGCAAGGGTCCATCTCCTGGGCCCCCCACAATCAGCTGTATGAAAAGGTTGTGGCACTCCTCTTTCTAGGCCAGTAACATCACTGTACATCAGTCACTTGGCCTAGGTGAAGCCTAGTCTCATTCAAGTAAATGAGGCTGAGCAGCATACCATATACAGCATTGTGCTTGGTAAGTTGTAAAGAGACTGCAGCAAAGTTCTGGTGGGCGCAATTGCCTCTTTAGCACTGATCAGCAGGGTGCCGGGAGTTGACCCCCAACTGATCTGATATTGATGACCTATCCTGAAGACCTATCCAATATCCTGGATAACCCCTTAAAGGCCTGGAGTTGATTGAAAATAGTGCGAGCTCCTGTTTGTTTACATTTAGGGGTAGTATTATTGTTTTTTGAGCTGTAGGCAGCATGTTATAGAATGGGGAGAAGCTGGAGCTCAGCAGACAGATATATATGGGGTCATTTATCAAACTGGGGTAAAGTAGAACTGGCTTAGTTGCCCATAGAAACCAATCAGATTTCAACTTTTATTTTTGACAGCTCCTTTGGAAAATGAAAGGTGGAATCGGATTGGTTGCTCTGGGCAACTAAGCCAGCTCTACTTTACACCAGTTTGATAAATGACCTCAATAGTTTTGTGGGAAAAGATTTAATAAAACTTGTATTTCATTCATATAAATTCCTGCTCATTCTGGCCTTTCAAGGCAAAGAGGCAGTGATTGACAGCAAACTATATATACAGTCATGGCCAAAAGTTTTGAGAATGATACAAATATACATTTTTACAAAGTCTACTGCTTCAGTTTTTATAATGGCAATTTGCATATACTCCAGAATGTTATAAAGAGTGATCAGCTTAACATCAGTTACTTGCAAAGTCAATATTTGCCTAGAAAATGAACTTTATCCCCCAAAACACATTTCAACATCATTGCAGCCCTGCCTTAAAAGGACCAGCTAACATTGTTTCAGTGATTGTTCCATTAACACAGGTGTGGGTGTTGATGAGGACAGGGCTGGAGATCAATCTGTCATGATTAAGTAAGAATGACACCACTGGACACTTTAAAAGGAGGCTGGTGCTTGGCATCATTGTTTCTCTTCTGTTAACCATGGTTATCTCTAAAGAAACACGTGCAGTCATAATTGCACTGCACAAAAATGGCCTAACAGGGAAGAGTATCACAGCTAGAAAGATTGCACCTCAGTCAACAATCTATGGCATCATCAAGAACTTCAAGGAGAGAGGTTCCATTGTTGCCAAAAAGGCTCCAGGGCGCCCAAGAAAGACCAGCAAGCGCCAGGACCGTCTCTTAAAAGTGTTTCAGCTGTGGGATTGGGCTACCAGCAGTGCAGGGATTGCTCAGGAATGGCAGCAGGCAGGTGTGAGTGCATCTGCGCACACTGTGAGGCGGAGACTCTTGGAGCAAGGCCTGGTCTCAAGGAGGGCAGCAAAGAAGCCACTTCTCTCCAGAAAAAACATCAGGGACAGACTGATATTCTGCAAAAGGTACAGGGAGTGGACTGCTGAGGACTGGGGTAAAGTCATTTTCTCTGATGAATCCCCTTTTCGATTGTTTGGGACATCTGGAAAACAGCTTATTCGGAGAAGACGAGGTGAGCGCTACCACCAGCCTTGTCTCATGCCAACTGTAAAGCATCCTGAAACCATTCATGTGTGGGGTTGCTTCTCAGCCAAGGGAATCGGCTCTCTCACAGTCTTGCCTAAAAACACAGCCATGAATAAAGAATGGTACCAGAATGTTCTCCGAGAGCAACTTCTCCCAACCGTCCAAGAGCAGTTTGGCGATCAACAATGCCTTTTCCAGTATGATGGAGCACCTTGCCATAAAGCAAAGGTGATAACTAAATGGCTCAGGGAACAAAACATAGAGATTTTGGGTCCATGGCCTGGAAACTCCCCAGATCTTAATCCCATTGAGAACTTGTGGTCAATCATCAAGAGACGGGTGGACAAACAAAAACCTACAAATTCTGACAAAATGCAAGCATTGATTGTGCAAGAATGGACTGCTATCAGTCAGGATTTGGTCCAGAAGTTGATTGAGAGCATGCCAGGGAGAATTGCAGAGGTCCTGAAGAAGAAGGGTCAACACTGCAAATATTGACTTGCTGCATTAACTCATTCTAACTGTCAATATAAGCTTTTGTTACTCATAATATGATTGCAATTATATTTCTGTATGTGATAAAAACATCTGACAAACACACATAAAAACCAGAGGGTAGCAGATCATGTGAAAATATAATATTTGTGTCATTCTCAAAACTTTTGGCCATGACTGTACACAGTTATAGATAGAAGGTTGACAATCACTGGTAAATCCAACTCTTTGACTTCAAAGCCCAGAATGAGCAGGAATATAAATGTATAAATTTCAAGTTTTACTAAATCTTTTCCCATTTCAATCTACTCAGATCTTACTGCTCTATAACATGCTGCCTATAGGTTACATTACATTTTCATAGTGACAGGTTCCCCTTAAGGCAAAAGTGGCTATTTGGTTGAAAAATCCAATAAAGATGAAGGTGAACTACTGTAGGTAAACTCGCCTATATATGAGACCGTTTGATGACAATGAGTCTGATGCACCGTAAGTTTGTGTATTACAGAATAGATTAAATATAAATGGTATAGCAGATTAACTAGAAAAACATATATACGTTGACAATTAGTCTGATGCACAGTAAGTCTATGTATAACAGAACAGTTTAACCCCTTCAGCCCCAGGCCTGTTTTCACCTTCATGCCCAGGCCATTTTTTGCAAATCTGACATGTGTCACTTTATGTGGTAATAACTTTGGAATGCTTTTACTTATCCAGGCCATTCTGAGATTGTTTTCTCGTCACATATTGTGCTTCACGACAGTAGTAAATTTTTGGCAAAATATTTCATTTTTATTTTTTAAAAAACACCAAATTTACCAAAAATTTTGAAAAATTTCCAAATTTCCAAATTTCAATTTCTCTACTTTCAAAATACATAGTAATACCTCCAAAAATAGTTATTATTTTACATTCCCCATATGTCTACTTTATGTTGGCATCATTTTATAAATGTCATTTTACTTTTTTGGGACGTTAGAGGGCTTAGAAGTTTAGAAGCCATTTTTCAAATTTTCACCAAATTTTCCAAAACCATTTTTTTAAGCACCAATTCAGATATAAAGTGATTTTGAGGGGCTTACATAATGAAACCCCCCATAAATGACCCCATTTTAGAAACTACACCCCTCAAATTATAAAAAACTGCTGTTACAAACTTTGTTAACCCTTCAGGTGTTCCACAAGAATTAAAGGAAAATGGAGGTGAAATTTCAAAATTTCAATTTTTTGGTAGATTATTCATGTTAATAATTTTTTTCTTGCAACACAGTAAGGGTTAACAGCAAACTAAACCTCAATATACATTGCTCTGATTCTGCAGTTTACAGAAATACCCCATATGTGGTGGTAAACGTCTCTATGGGTTTGTGGCAGTGGTCAGAAGGAAAGGAGCGCCATATGGATTTTGGAGGCAGATTTTGCTAGAATAGTTTTTAGGCACCATTTTGTAATTGAGAGACCCTGACGTACCCCTAGAGTGGAAACCCTCAAAAAGTGACCCCATTTTGGAAACTACACCCTTCAACAAATATATTAAGGGGGGTACTGACCACTTTGACCCCCTAAGTGTTTTACGGAATTTGGAAACACTTGGCTGTGAAAATGAAAAATTTCATTTCTTCCAATAAAATGTTGCTTTAGCCCCAAATTTGTTGTATTTTCATAAGGGGTAACAGGAGAAAAGCACCACATAATTTGTTACCCATTTTCTCCTGAATACGGCAACACCCCATATGTTGTGGTAAACTGATGTGGGGGCACATGGCAGGACTCAAAACAGAAGGAGCGCCATATGGATATTACAACACAGATTTTGATGGAATGGTTTGCGGGAGCCCTTGATTTTTATTTTTTTGAGTTATTGTCTTATGTGGGGGCTCGTTTTTTGCGGGATGAGCTGATGTTTTCATTGGTACCATTTTGGGGTACATAAGACTTTTTGATCGCTTGGTATTACACTTTTTGTGAGTCAAGGTGAAAAAAATAGCTGTTTTGGCATAGTTTTTTTAAAAAATTTTTTACAGAATTCACCAGAGAGGACAAATCATGTGATATTTTTATAGAGCAGGTTGTTACGGACACGGTGGTACCCAATATGTCTACCATTTTTATTTTTAGAAAGCTTTACACATTAGATGCATTTTTGAACAGAATAAAATCTTTATTTTGGGTTGCCATTTTCAGAGAGCCATATTTTTTTCAGTTTTTGGTCGATTGTCTCAGGTAGGGTATCATTTTTGCAGGACAAGATGACGGTTTGATTGGTACCATTTTGGGTCAAATACGCCTTTTTGATCGCCTGCTATTACACTTTTTGTAAGGCAAGAGGGAAAAAAATGGTTGTTTTGGCATAGTTTTTTTTTTTTTTTTTTTTGCAGCATTCACCTGGGGGACCATCTCATGTGATATTTTTATAGAGCAGGTTGTTACGGACGTGGCGATACCAAATATGTCTAACTTTTTTATTTTTGGAAAGTTTTACACATTAGATGCATTTTTGAACAGAATAAAATCTTTATTTTGTGTTGCCATTTTCAGAGAGCCATATTTTTTTCAGTTTTTGGTCGATTGTCTCAGGTAGGGTATCATTTTTGCAGGACAAGATGACGGTTTGATTGGTACCATTTTGGGTCAAATACGCCTTTTTGATCGCCTGCTATTACACTTTTTGTGAGGCAAGAGGGAAAAAAATGGCTATTTTGGCATAGTTTTTTTAACAATTTTTTTACAGCATTCGTCTGGGGGGCCATCTCATGTAATATTTTTATAGAGCAGGTTGTTACGGACACGGCGATACCCAATATGTCTAACTTTTTTATTTTTGGAAAGTTTTACACATTAGATTTATTTTTGAACAGAATAAAATCTTTTTTTGTGTTGCCATTTTCTAAGAGCCATATTTTTTTATTTTTTGGGCGATTGTCTTAGGTAGGGTATCATTTTTTGCGGGACGAGATGACGATTTTATTAGTACCATTTTGGGATAAATACGCCTTTTTGATCGCTTTTTGTGGGGGAAGGTGACCAAAAAATGGCTGTTTTGGCACTGTTTTTATTTTTTATTTTTTACTGTGTTCACCTGGCGGGATGGATTATGTGATATTTTTATAGAGCCGGTCCATACGGACGCGGCATTACCCAATATGCCTACTTTTTCTTTTTTTTTCTTTTTTTAACATTTTTTTTACTTTATTGGGGGGAAAATGCCGTTTTTCTTTTTTTTACTTGAAACTTTTATTATTATTATTTTTTTAACTTTATTTTTTAACTTTTTTTCACCTTTTTTTTCAACTTTTGGGGGTCTGATCCCCTTTACAATGCATTACAATACTGTTGTATTGTAATGCATTGGCTGTAAGTGTATTACTCACAGTAATACACTTACAGCCTGCTTCCTGTGCGATCCAGGGGGCTGGATCGCACAGGCTCGCAGGGATGGCAGCCACGATGCCTAAGAAAGGCATTGGGCTGCCATCCAAGCCATCGGGTCCCCGTCACAGCAGCGCGGGGACCCGATGGCCCCCCCGCTCGCCATCCTGAATATGCGCACACCTCACGTGCCGCGGTCAGCGCTGACCGCGGCACATGAAGGGTTAATGCGCCGGCATCGGTGTTTTCACCGATGCTGGCGCATTCCCCAGGGGTCCGGCACCTGGGCACTGCCGGACCCCCGCTGCTGATCGGGCGGGCGCAGCTCCTGCACCCGCCCGATCAGCGCGCCGTACATGTACGGCGCTGGGCGGCAAGTCACGTCCCGCTGCGCCGTACATGTACGGCGCTGGGCGTGAAGGGGTTAAGTATGAATGGCGCAGCAGTTCAACAAGATCACAGTGTGATAACACTGAGCCTGCACTGTCCCTGCAGTCTCCTTATGCTCTCCCTACAGTGTCTATAAACTTTCCCTATGATATTCCTACGCTGTCCCTATCCAATATTCTACAAATAAAAGTTTTATTTACCACTCTCCCTAGTGCCTGACACTAGTGATGAGCGAATTGACTTCAGATAAAACATCCAAAGTCGATTTGCATAAAACCTAGTTTCAATACTGTACAGACCGAGCACTCTGTACAGTATTAGAATGTATTGACTCTGATGAGCCGAAGTTATTACTTTGCGAAGTCTTGCAAGACTTCAGGTTATAACTTCATAAATTCACCTCTACTGTAAAAAAAAACATCCGTACAGTATTGAAACAAAGTTTTATGGGAATCGACTTCGGATGGAATATTCACTCAGGCTTTTACAGGACTGTGACATCACAAGGGATGACTATCTGCTCATATTGTGTTCCTGGGCTTCTTACTTGTAACATGTAAAACAGCCATTTTAGAAAAAAAAAAAGATTCATTACCACGAAATTGCAAGAAAATTCGTATTTGTGGCAAATAAAATGTTTCCTATAATTCGTATCAAAGTCAATTTTTTAACTTTCATTTTTAACTTTCATTAACACTAGCAATTACCAAATTAAATCCCTGCTTATTATTGCATTGCTCAGTTCATGTAATGCTGACATCCTTTTGCATTAGTAAAAATCATTGGGCTTCAGGACAAAGTCAGGATTGGGCCCTTCACCTTATTATTTTGAACTTGAACTGAGCAGCAGTAATCCATCAACAGCACCAGGAATGCTTGTATTTGAGGAACAACCAAAGAAAACCACATAGTAGCTACCACTGTATTATCCCTTATAAAACAACAGCTAAGTACCTGGATTACTATTTTTCATCTCTCACCTTATTATTAATAGAATTTATATACTGCCAACTGTTCCTGTGCAAAGTGCATATGGTTGTGGAATATAAAATGATTAATTTTGATTAATAGGATTAATTTCTGACTGTTTAATATATATTTTGGAAACAGTTAATTTTACCTTCAACAATATTGAACTAGTTTTAACTTCTGTGTATGCTGATAAAACTCCATAAAATTAAAGATTTTTATATTGATGACCTATCCTCAGGTTAGCCTCTCAGAATGACGGGGGTCTGACTTCCGGCAAACCCTGCTAATCAGTTGTTGGAAGAGGCTGCAGTGCCAGTGTGGCCAGTGACGTCATGTTCATTGATCAACTGGCATAGGTGCAGATCAGTCACTATGTAAAACTATGCTCTGTGCTTGGTAAGCTGAGAAGAGGTCATGGGCTCTTCAAACAGCTAATTGGCTGGATGCCGGCAGTCAGCCCCCTGCCGATTTCATGTTGATGGCCTATCCTGAGGATTGGCTATCAATGTAAAAATCTTGGAAAACCCTTTTAAAAGTTTAACCCTGACCTAGAATGAATGTTTAGAGATAATAAAGGATATTCTTTGTTACTGGGAAGACATGTATATTGATCACTTCTCTATGTAATTTCAGTAATTGCACTGGTAGGTTAATTTCCTAAAATGATCATAGTTATGGCTGAACAATCAATAACCAAAAATCTCCTTTTTTCGTTTTTGCATTTTAATTTTTCTTCCCTATCTTCTTTGAGCCATAACTTTTTATTTTTTCATTCACATAGCTGTATGAGGGCTTATTTACATAGTTGTACTTTTTCATGCCGCCATTTAATATGGCATACAATTTAGTGGGGAGCAAGAAAAAAAATTCCAAATGAGGTGGAATTGGAAAAAAAATGTTCCCAGGGCATTCTGTTTGTGGCAAAACTGACCTGTGCCCTTCATTCTCTAGGTAAGTATTATTGCAACAATACCACATATGTATATATTTCTTATGTCTAAATAGTGTAAAAATAAATGTAAACTTTGAAAAAAAATATTTTTTTTATATCATTATATTCTGGCCACCATAACTTTTTTTCACTCTGAGCTGTGTGGAGGCTCATTTTTTGCCAAACAATCTGTTGTTTTTATTCATACCATTTTATTACTTTTTTTTGTGGTAAGAAAGACGATCAAAAATGTCAAATTTGATATTTTGACACTTTTTTCCATTATGCCATTCGGCGCATTGAAAAAATATTTTTATATTTAAATATTATGGGAGTTTTGGGTTGTGGTGATACCCATGATATTTATATTATTTGTAATTTCTATATTTCTTTTTTTTATTCTACTGATTGATTTAAAAAAGTTTTTTTTAACTTTTTTGTCATGATTTTGAAACTCGTATTTAAGCCTACAAAATCCAAATTTTGGTTTTTAATTCTGAACATTCATGGATTTTTTTTGTATCCATTTAATGGTCAGAATTACTCATTTTTTATGTTGACCTGTCACCTGTTGGCCACAATAAGAATTGCAGCCTAAATGTCCTGGGTCTCTTCAGCAAGACCTATTGCATTTAAATCAATATTCAGCATCCTTATTGGCAGCAGAGGATGCCGGTAAGAAGCTTACTTGATCACGAAATCTAAAGGCTTTAATTACCATGACTGACATTATTAGTCACCGGTCTCTTCTGTTTGAAACAGCGGAGACCTGCAGGACATGACTCCTGCTGCAGTTGCGAGCAGGTTCCATGTTTGCCTATTGTTCCAGCACCGTACATGTACACCACTGGTAGCAAAAGGACTAAGGGTTAAAAAGGACCTTCCAGTTCATTTCTTTCTTAGTAAATACATGTATATAAAAAAACAATTCCAGATCATCTAAACACTGATTAAACCATTTTAGAGCTTGTAATGACAAGTCTCTTTCCGCAGGGCAATGGCAACACCCACTTTTCAATTTATTCATAATTTTCCAGCAAATACAGAGGAATGGCACAATGTATCTCTAAGAAATGTTGCTCTAAAATTATTTCATGCAGAAAACAATCATTTACTACTTATATAAGTCAGGAATGTCAACAAACCTTCAGAAGTGTGACTGTTGTTTTAGATCATTTTCCAGATGAATGTTGTGTGTCTATCTGAGGAAAAACTGAATCTGCTCAGTGTATTCCACATACCGTATTTTTCGCTTTATAAGACGCACTTTTTTCCCCCTAAAAGTAGGGGGAAAATTGCAATGCGTCTTATAAAGCGAATACAAGTGAGCGCTTCCATTATGGAAGCGCTCACTTGTATGTTTTAACTGCGGCACCCACATCAGACCTCAGATCAGCCCACCCAGCCCCATAACAATAAAATAAAAACCTCTCTTACCTGTCCTGCACCACCGCTCAGGGTCCGGCGCTCCTCTGGCTTCCCGGGCCAGTGCTGCACTGTCCTGACTACGTACAGCGTCAGTACGTAGTGCGCGTACTATGACCTGACGCTGCACACAGTGACGCTGCACACAGGCAGGTGACAGTGTAGCGCCGGCCTTAGAAGCCAGAGGAGCGCCGGACCCAGAGCGGAGCCGCGGTGCAGGACAGGTAAGAGAGGTTTTTATTTTATTTTTATGGGGCTGGGTGGGCTGATCTGAGGTCTGATGGGGGCACAATGGGCTGTTCTGAGGTCTGATGGGGGCACACTGGGCTGATCTGAGGTCTGATGGGGGCACAATGGGCTGTTCTGAGGTCTGATGGGGCACACTGGGCATATCTGAGGTCTGATGGGGCACACTGGGCTGGTCTGAGGTCTGATGGGGGCACAATAAGCTGATCTGAGGTCTGATGGGGACACACTGGGCTGTTCTGAGGTCTGATGGGGACACACTGGGCTGATCTGAGGTCTGATGGGGGCACACTGGGCTGATCTGAGGTCTCTTGGGGGTCTGATGAAAAATGTCCTGAAATTTATGGGGGTCTGATGAAAAATATTTTTTTCTCATTCTCCTACTCTAAAATCTGGGGTGCATCTTATATTCGGGTGCGTCTTATAAAGCTAAAAATACGGTATATCCCAGCCTTCGGACGGACAAACAATACTATAGGCAGCATTGTTTGTCTGGCCAAAAGCTGGAATATATGCGATTGGATCCCGTTTTTTTCCCATTATAGTGAATAGGAATCTAGCAGTGCACAGTGCTGTGTAGCTATTAGGCAGAGTACAAAGTGAAGATCTGAATGCGGCCTTAGAATCCCGGACTATGTTGAGATTGAGGGACCATTTAGGAAACCTTTGCATGTGTTTTGTGTTGATTAGCATGTGACACCATGAGACAACAATATTGAACTTTTTCACAATATTTTAATGTCAATATTCTAACTTTTGGGTTTTATATAGATGTAAGACATAATCATGAACATTAACCAGTAAATAAATGCTCGAGGTTGATCCCTCTGTGTGAAATGAATCTATATAATATATGACTTTCCCGTAAATTTTCAATGATATTCTAATTTATTGAGATACAGCTGTAATACATACTTGTACACTTTCCTACCTCAGCCCAAGGGCATGACCTTACACTTATTTACATTGAACTTCATTTGCCATTTCTTTTTCAAAGCCTCCACTTTCTCGATATTTGCATCTGCAATGTTATATTATCCTCCTCTGTGTTGATTGCTTTGCAGAGTTTAGAATCATCTGTAAATGTTGCAATTCTACTCTATAATCTCTTTACAAGATCATTCATAAATATATTAAAAAGAAAAGGGCAAACTACTGTGCCCTGTGGCACCCTTTGGTGATTGTGACCAAATCTAGTACATTAAATTGTATTACTTAGATGCCTTTTGATACTTGTGAAAATTTGCCAGAAGTTCGTCTTTAACTGAAATGGAAGGAGAATGTATGAAATATCAATGTATTTACATATACTTAAAATGAAGTCATATATGACAGAATGCAAGGTGGCAAAAATGGATATATTTGTCTAGTCCTCCATAAAGTTCTTTTTCCTCAGGGGCTAAAAAAGTATCAGAAAGGGTCCTTTGGACTTTCAGTGCTCATTTATGGTGTGCACCAGAAAAGCCCCTAAACTAATGAAACAGATAAGACCACTTAATATACTGTACTTCTTTTACTAGATTTCTCTGCAAAGAAGAGCAAAGTCTGCAGCGCTATTCCTTGCAGTTAAAAATGGAAACCCGCCAGATGCTAACAAATGTAGGGAAAAAGAACACTCTTTTGGCAGCCGTTGGTGTAAATGGGGCCTATGATCCATTTAAAGGATATGTTTTATAGAAAACACTGTATTCTGTGTTTGGAAACTTACTGTTGTACATTATTATTTTTTTTTTACAGGTATCTTCATAGCAGCAAGCTACACTGTGTGGCAACCAACTAAATGAGTTTTTTGTATAGTTTGGCACATTGCTATTGATTCATGTTGTCTCAAGAGTACATGCTCTTTGTGTCAGAAAGGGACATTCAGCATCCATCAGCAGCATAGAATTATGGCAGTAATGAAAACAGGACAATACTGAACGCAATACAAATCTAGATCAAATTAAATAAACTAAGCTATATGTTACTGACAGGCATCTGATATAAAAGTAAATATAAGACATACTCCTAATAATAGCATGAAATAGTTCCTATTTGTTTTCCATTCAAAAGTCACCAGCTGACACAGTGCAGATTAAGAAATGTAGCTCTCAACTCCAGAAATAATACAGAAGCTCAAAAGAATCAATCTTTACAATAGGAGAAGCAGAGATATGAAAACAGGAGACCAATATATCAACAAGGGCATATTAGCCTAAAGCAAGAGATGACAGAAGTGATAAAGGGCTAGTCTTTAAAAATAGGAAGACTCAGCCAGAGCTTTTTTCGCCAGAGCTTTTGAGAAATGCAGATATGACATCTTTCTAGAAATGATAATGTGCATTTAAAGTAATATATCAATGTATTTGACTCTAATTGCTGATCTTATGAAATACTTTTGTATTTAAATCGTAATGTTCATGTTACTTGAACTACTTTATTTCATAAAATTATTAATATTGTCTTTTATCTTGATTTGTTGAGTTTATGCACGTTTTAAACACAATAAAAATGTGAATGTATCCAAAAGCATACAATTATTTGAGTATTTACCCTATTTACTATTACGGCTGTTGTTACAGTATTATGTAAATTCGCTATAACCCCTTAAAAGCTCCTGCACTATCTGGCAACATGATATGGTAGAGAGAGAAGCTGAGATCTGTGGTATATAGGCTTAAATGATTTGGAGCAAGATTTATTCAATTCAATTCAACTTTATTGTAATTATTAGAGATGAGCAAAGTTTTGGAAGATTTTCACAAAAAATTTCGCTTTGTGATGCATTTTTTTTTATAAATAGCGGTTTCAATGCTGTGATAGCGCCGCTCCACATCTTACCCCTCAGATGTTGCGTTCATACATAATCGCGGCATATGAGAGTAAAAACCATGTAAAATTAACAGAAAAAAAAAATCAAATCATTCTTACCACCTCCATTTGCTTGCAACAGGCTGGCTGCCGCCATTTTGGTTGAAGATCTGGGGCAAAATCTCATGTGGCCTGAGATTACGTAATCAAGCCGCCGAAGTGATGTCATAAGTCACCACACACAGGACTTTTTGCCAAGATTTTCAATCAAGATGGCAGCGGCCGGCCTGTCACGAGCAAATGGAGGAGGTAAGTATAATTTTTTTATTGTTTTTTACACTATTTCAAGTTTAATCGATTCAATACCATGAAATTTGGCTTTGCAGCGAATAAAATGTATCCTGAAATTCGGGACGAATTACACTTCGTTGGATTCGATTCGCTCAACTCTCGTAATTATACTAATACAAAGATATACAGAATAACAAAACATTATTATCCTATTTCTCCAGTGGAGTATAAAAAAGATAGAAAAGACAAAAAAAGCACTAGCAGCTTATTTTTAATCGGAGTACAGGCTTATAACATTGTGTAGATCAGTACCACTCTGCTTTCTGTATTTATATTCCAGTTAGTACTACTGGTGTTACCAATTTAACAGCTCATGGAAATAAACTATTCCTGAATCTGGTGCTTCTAACCGGGTACTTCTTTCTAGATGGCAGAGGCTGACACAAAAAGTGACTAGGGCATCTGCAGTCAGAAGAAATATGAGCTTTTCTTAAACTTTCTCTTTTTAAAAATGTCTTGTACGGATTGTAGGGCAACTTTAATGATATCCTGAGCTGTTTTGACTACCCTCTGCAGTGCTCTATTATTTTCACCTGTAGTGCTGCCATACTAAACAATAATGCAACTGGTCAAATGCTCTACACTGTGCACCTTTAAAAGTTCCACAGGTCCATCTGCTGTTGTAGATTTAGTTGTAGATCTGAATTCTTTTGTGGCACTCTGCTCCTTATTTGTGGTTGCTGTCATGGAGAAAGAGATAACAGCGTGACAATCAATGCAGTGATGAGTCTTTATTGAAACGTGGTAAATACGTGTGTAGATTTATTATCCGCGGTCTCCAGAGGAAGTGAAGACATTGTTGGGACTTTTTGACAATGTGTGATGTGTTGAGTAACCAAGTAAAATCCTCAGCTATATGAACATCAAGGAACTTAAAACTGCTTACCCTTTCTGCAATTGTCCCATTAATACTTAAAGGCTATGTACACCTTTGCTGCAATATATATTTTTTAATGATTGCATGTTACTCATATTTGGCTAAAAATATATTTTTTTCAATTAGCCTTTATTAAAAATATTGAGCTGTTCTGTCACAAAGGGTTCAAGGGTCATGAACACTTATTTAAGCCACATTCTTATCAGTAAGATAAGAACTGGGCTATGATGAGTGCTTATAATGTCAGAGAGCGGAGATAAGGAGTCCCTCTGCTCCTGGTCTGACGGAAAAGATAGAAAATCCAGAGGGTGCTACTAGAGCATGTTAGATCTGTACAGAAGAAAGGAAGCCATATTTTTTAATAAATACCAATTAAAAATAATTTTAGCTCAAAAAGAGTACAATGCAACAATTTAAAAAAATTGCACAGGTATACATAGCTTTTAAAGCTGTGAGACTATATTTGCCTTCCTAAAATCAACAATTATCTTCTTGATTTTAGTTACATTAAAGGGGTTCTCTGGGAATTAAGAATATGAAAATACGTAAATATTACTTTATTATAAATATATTTCCAAATACCTTTTATTAGTTACAATGGCTCGTTTTCTCTGGGGAGCAATCATTAGGAGAAATAAAATGGCCTCCATCCTATTAGTACACACAAAACCTGTTCTAGTCACACAGGACTTTACAACACTGAGGTAAAGAGCTGCCTCATCCTCCTCTCTGCTCTACTTGAATACAAATGATAAGATCTTCAGCTGAATCTCTGTAGGAATGGAGTTCCTGAGGAGACATAAAGTACAGAGAGGAAGTGGGGATGTGGTTGTGTCCTGCTGTGTGATTAGGACAGGTTTTGTGTGTACTAATAGGACGGCGGCCATTTTGTTTCTCCTAATGATTGCTCCCCAGACAAAACGAGCCATTATAACTAATGAAAGATATTTGGGAATATATTTATAGTAAAGTAATATTTAAGTATTTTAATCTTGTTAATTCCCAGAGAACCCCTTTAAGGAAGTGGCTGTTGTTAGTGCCCCAAGAACATTCACTTCCTCCCTGTAAAGTCCCTTATCATTGTTGGTAATATTGCATATTGTTGTTATATTATCATCAAACTTGATGATGCTATAGGAGTACTTCATCATACTTTATACAGAGCATGGGAGAAAGGAAAGAAACTTTATGAGTAAAAGCACACTGATATACACACTGATACAAAGGAAGCTGCCAATCATCTTGCGTGGGCAGCATAAGCAGGATTCTCACTGTCTTTTCAAGAAGTCTTGTTAGGATTTACTCCAATAAAACCTATATATCTCAGGGATCAGCTTCTTTCCATACTGCTCTTATTATCGCTGTAATTGTAGTGTAATTTTCAGCCAATGCGTTTTGCAGTTAGGCTAAAAAGTTCAACTTTGGTCCCATCATACCAAAGCACCTTCTTACACATGTTTGCAGTTTCCCCTTACATGGCTTTTGGCAAACTTCAAACTGGATTTCTGAAGCCTTACTTTCAAAAATGGCTTTCCTTTTGCCAATTCTCCATAAATCCCAGATTTGTGGAGTACACAACTAATAGTTGTCCTGTGGACAGGTTTTCCAACTTGAGCTGTGGATCTCTGGAGCTCTTCCATGTGACCATGGGCCTCTTCTTTTATTAGTGCTCTCCTCTCCTGGACTGTCAGTTTAGGTGGACAGCCATGTCTTGTCAGGTTTGCAGTTGTACCATACCCCTTCCATTTTCAGATGATGAATTGAATAGTGCTCACTGAGATTTTCAGAGCGTGGGATATTTTTTTTTATAACCTAATCTTACTTTACCCTTCTCCACAACTTTATCTCTGACCTGTCTGGTCTATTCCTTGGTTTTCATGATGCTTTTTGATCACTAATGTTTTCTAAAAAACCTCGGAGGACTTCACAGAACAGCTATAGTTATACTGAGAATAAATAGTTGCACACAACTGGACTCCATTTTCTAATTAGGTGACTTCTGAAGACAATTAGTCACACTGGATTTTATTTAGGGGTTTCAGAGTACAAGGGGCTGAGTACAAATGTATGCCACACTTTTCAGATTTGTTATTCATTAAAAGTTTTGAAAACCATGTATCATTTTCTTTTCACTTCTCATATACTTGCTACTTTGTGTTATTATATAATATAGAATCCCAATAAAATACGTTTAGGTGTATGGGTGTATTGTGGAAAAAATGTGGAAAAGTTCAAGGGGTATGAATACTTTTTCAAGGCACTCTATGTTGCAGACAATATACAACAGTGTATTCTATCTACAGAACCATTCAGAAAATAGCTTTAATGCAGTCTAAAATACAAGTACAAAAGTAAATTCAATAGCAGTTTTCCTTTACTATGTAGGAGTGTTAGAATATTGATGATATTCTGCACAAATGTGGATAGTTTAATCTGATTTGCCTACTCTACATAGAAGAAAACTCTTGCAGGAGTCAAATATACTGCCTATTTATATTAACTATTATATGTATTAAATAACACCTCTCTCATCCATTTGTAAGTTTAGAAAATACATTTATGACTTGAGAACGAAGTTTGCTATAAATCTGTGTAACTATTCAATTCATACTAGGTCATTAAATATATTTCACGTTTCATTTTTTGCAGTTTGCAGGAGTTCCATACCTAGTCTTTTACATCTACAACATATCTTTCAGACATTTTTTTGGCATGCCGCTGAAAATCATACACAATAAATAAATGTTACCAGGAAAATATTCAGTTGATCTCTGGCTCGACTCTGTACAGCTAATAAATGAACCCATTTGTTCCTTGTTTTGAAGCCATGGCATATTTGAAATTTATAGTAGGTGATAAATTAGAACTGGTGCCCCATGCAATTTCTGGATAGAGTAGTGGCTTCATACTGTACTATAAAATTCAAAGCCCTTTTAGATGTTGCAGTAATTTGTAAATATTAAAACTATATCATAAATTCCAGTACTGAATAAAAAAAATAAATCATGTGGAGGTTTTTGTTTTGTGTGACCACAGACACCTTAGATGATTACAATACTAGTCACAAATGCACAATGTATGGCTTTCATGTAATGTATTGTTCACTTATACATAATATAATAGAGTTGCATGTATATGACAGTGAATCAGAATGCAGCTGACAGTTTAATGATTGGCAACTGTATTGGTAAACTGATTCCATTTCAAGTAAAGTAATATACAGTATGTAATCAAATGGAATACATTTATTTGGGGTTCCTGCTATAACAAGATTATTAGATTGTGGTGAAGATTAATGAAAAGAAATCAATATTAGTATATAAAGAGAAAAGAAAATATACAATAAGGAAAAATGCAATAGAAAAAAATAGAAGAAAAGCAAAATGAAGGAAAAATGATAAATAATAGAAAAATATTGTAATTTTTAAATTTCAGTTGAAGTTATTGGGATTTTGTCTTGGTGATTTATGTTTACTGGTAGAAAAGGAAGTAACATAAAAATCATAAAAGCATGGTGCAACGGTGACAAGAGGTTTTGTATAGTTAAAGTTTATATTAGTTGCATAGATAATTCATTCATAGGGAAAGAGTTAAAAATAGGCTTGGTTTTCCTTAGTTGGATAGGTCGATATTCTAAAACTGATGTTTTATTTACTGAGAGGCACAGGCCTCTTAATTAGAGTTGAGCAAACGTGCTCGTAACAAGCAGTGTACTGCTTGGATCCCCTGCGCTCGCATGGGCGCAGCCATCCGGATCCGTCCTCCTCACCCGACGGATCCGGTTGCCTGTTCCCATGCGGGCGCAGGGGATCCGAGCAGTACAGTGCTCGTTACGAGCACGTTTGCTCAACTCTACTCTTAATGAATTTGTAGCATCTTCTGGCTGTCCATGTGATGGACATTCAAATATATGACGGTTATTACTTGGTGTAGATTTGAGCTATAATTTAGATAGATTCCAATGTAAATTATAGTGAACTTGGTGGTATGCGAGAGGCCATGCCTCAGCCACATTAAAATGTGGCTAGATATGGGAAAAGTCACAAATTCTAGAACAAATATGTTTTTTTATGTCATTTACAAAAGCACTGTAGTGTGCTCAATAAAAGCCTAGAATAAGTCATAAACCAACCAGCATCAGTCAAGTAGACAAAAAATACTTCCTGATTACATACTGGTAATCTTAAAGATCACTAGATTGACACTCTGCACAGACAACAGTAATTCTGATTAAGTAAAACAAAATTTATTTCTGCCACAACCACATCAATCTATGCAATCTGAAGATAGTCCCATTATTATTTTTATCATATTTTTACTAATCGAAATTTCAGAATTCTGTCAAAATGTCATAACTAGAGATGAGCAAATCGAATCCCACGAAGTGGAATTCAATCCGAATTTCATGATAAATTCGATTCGCCTAGAAGACGAATTTCCTTGTGCTTCGTGTCGGCAAATCAATTTATCCTGAAATAGTGTAAAAAAAAATCATACTTACCTTTTCCATTTGCTCGCGATGGGCCGCCATCCGCCATCTTGATTGAAGATCCTGGGCAAAATCCCGTGCGAAGTGACGTGTGACATCACCACGCCAGCCGGAGATTTCGCTCCAGATCGTCAAGCAAGATGGCGGCGGCCGGCCCGTTGCGAGCAAATGGAGGAGGTAAGTTTGATTTAATGTATTTTTTAATGTTTATTTTACAGTGTTTTTACACTCAGACGCCGCGATCATGTATAAACGCGGCGTCTGAGGGATACAATGATGGGGGCAGTGCTATCGCAGCTCCCTGTCATTGCACCCACTACTTACAAAAAAAATGCACTTCGTGGCGAAGTAATTCCCTAGTCATAACATTTTGTATCAAACATAAATAAACAGGAATACACAGCTTTCAATTACAATATCTGTATGTGGTGCCAAAGAACTATGGAAAATTAAATTACCCGCAATTTCACTATACACATGTTGCACAATATAAATTATTCTACTGACTGAATATAAAAGGGATCATAGACACAGTTCAGTTGTAGTCTGTTCAAATGAAATTCAAAATAATGGCTTCTTAAAGGAAATGTGTCACCAAAAATATTTTCTGCTAGTTAAAACCAGATAGCAGCACATACCCTTTTTCCTAATGTTTTTTTTTTCTGTTTGCAGATTTATTTATTCTATTTCCTGAACATGATTATGGGGGCGGGGCGGCCATCTTGCCTGAACTATGACATACATAGTAACAAGTTCACTGACAGCTATCAACGGATTATGGGCAGCTGAAGAGCAGCTTTAGCTGCTTTGGACAATGATGATTTATAAGTTACCTATTACTGCATTCTAAGATGTTATACTGTACTTTTTACTACCTCCCTTCCTACCTATACTACAATAATACACTTTACTTTGTGTTATTTTGATCCCTCTTTGTGCAAATTATATTTTTTTAGGACTTGGAGTTGTATTTCTCTCATATAAGACAATGAAGACCAAAATACAAATTTTACAATTATACAGATATTGATCAACAATACAGAACCAATAATTTAGCTAGATGAGATAACATTGAGCAAATGGTAGAGCATTACAGGGGCAGAATATGGCTTATAATACATGAAATAAAAAGTATTTAAAATGTACATATGCTATAAATATATGCTACAATAGTTTTTGTATGATCCTTTTCTGATGCCCTGTGTCCAGAATATGCTTGGCAGGCCAACATCTATTCTTCTGAAACCTTTCCTCCATACAAATGCCTTCTTGGCTTGGTTGAGAGCACATGTGTTTTGAATGGGGAAAATAGAGTACCTCACTGCCAGACAGCTCTGGAAAAGGTATATCTCTTTGAAAACAAAAGGATTGGGCATGTTGAAATCCAACTATCTTATCCACCTGTCTCCTGATGTCTGCTAGGACACTCCCAAACACATTACATGGTTTTCCATTTCAATTGGGTTCAGCCAATATCAATCTAATGTGTACGGCCTACTTTCTCAGAGTTTGTGCCAAAAAAGACCACTTTCATCTTGTATTTCTGTGCATACTGGATAAAATGAATTACCTTATCTGTATTAACCTGGCCAGAATCAATTAAAGGACTACAGGTTTCCAGTCTACAATAAATGTAGTTAATTATTATTAATGTGTAAGGCATTGTTATTTTTGTAATGCATTTTACTTACATATGTGGTCGGAACTCCAGTCACATGAACCCATCTAATAATCAAGATGTTCCTTCTGCCAATGTCAAACCCACTTTTTCTCTTTTGTCTTCTAGTACAGAACGCTTAACCTCCACCATAGGTTAATATGCTGTAATCCTTCCCCCAGACATGGCACGTGTGCTCTTTGCAGAGGGCTAGGAACTTGGCAAAGAGTTTTAAATCAGAATTTAAAAGTGAAATTGGTCCCTACTTGTTAAAAATGGCTGGATTGCTTTTTGACTTTATGAAAAATAGAAATATTTTTGCATGCAGTTTTGAAGGAAGAAGGGGTACCTCTCAGAGCAGCAGTAAGCAATCTAGAGAGATATCATGGACGTTTTGACTGCAAAGTAAAGTAATAGTTAGGGTGGTGCTATCTAGGGTTGGACATTTCTTTGTTTCTAAGGGCTGTAATAAGAAATAATAAAATTTTTTTGCAAAGGGAGTACAGAGCTTTTTTTTTTGCCCGTTGATCACAAATGGAAGGTAGTGGTATTGAGTTTAAAAATAATCTGTGAGTCCCTTAGCATTAAGATTGTAGTAAATCTTGCGCAACTCCTCCGTTATAGACTCTGGGTCAATAAAAACAGATCACGGGGTTTGTGTATTGAGCTTAGGAAAGCCTTGGATTTCCTTTGTTATAGTTGCAAGATCATTTTGTGGATATATCTCTTTGTATGTAGTGCATAAATTGTGAAGCTAAATAATGCATACCTTAGCAGAGTTACGATTCAGCAGGTTCTTTTGTCCAGACCTCAAGGCAGATAACTCATTCTGTTGTAGGATACTATCAGCTCTTATGCTAAGATTCTTAAGACGTTTGATATGAGACAAATCAGCTAGTGTCATCTCACTTGTAAAATGTGAGCTTAAAGAAATGTAATCTCCTCTGACAAACACTTTATTTGTTATATAACATTTACCTGATCATACCAAGAGAAAAAGGTACCATTTTTTTCTATTGTTTCTATGTACATATAGTTCTTGAGTAATAATTTATTTATGCTACAATTTGGTTCTCTCACCAGTGAACCTTAGAGTTTAACCCCTCCCTGACAACCTCACCTAAATTTACTTTGGTGTTTGGGCAGTTAAAATTGCATTTAAAAATGTCTGCCATAGCCGCCAAGTGTCTGCTGTTTTAAATGTATGCAATCAATGATAGCCAATCACATAAATTAGCCCCTCAGATGCTGTGATCAAATATGACCACAGCATTTAGGAGGTTAAAGACCAGGGAGCGTGTGCTCCTGGCCATGTACCAGCTCCCACCGGGCTAGGATTAGGGAAGCTGGATGTAGTTAGAGTGATACTGTAATCAGGAGTGATACAGGGCTGCCACACATCAGTTCCTATGGAGAAGTTGCCTGTGGCCTAGTGAAATTCTCATAAACTCCAATGCTAATGGATTAGAGTCTAAGAGAAATGCAATCTATAAAAGTGTAATAAAAAGAAAAAGTTTTTAAAAATATATAAAACAATATATACAAATTCAAATCACCACCTTTCCCGAAAATTAAAATAAAAATACATAAATAATTAAAAAAATTAACATCAATTTACTGCGTGTGAAAATACCCGTACTATTAAACTATACAAGTATTTAGCCCAAATGGTGGAACAGTCAAAATGGCCAATTCACCATTTTTTTGTAGCTTCAACTTCCTCCAAAAAAAGTAATGAAAAGTGATCAAAAAGTCATGCACACTCCAGAATGGTATCAATGAAAAGTATTATTCCATAAAAAATTAGCCCATACACATAAACATAACATGTTATGGGGGGGTCATAATATGGCAACGCAAATAAAAAAAAAATTCCCAAAGATTTTTTTTTTTTCGGAATTAAATTGGAAGAAAAACTATACATATATGGTAATGGTACTGACCAGGATATTAAAAGTAACAGGTCAGTTTTACAACATAAGAAACAGTGTAAACCCCACCTTCCCCATTAAACATTGGTAGAATGGCGCTTTTTTTTTTTAATAATGCCATCCCATTTGGAATTATTGTCCCACTGCCTACCAAATTGTATGTAACTGTAAATGGTGCCATTAAAAAGTAAATCTTGGCCTGCAAAAAGCAAGCCCCCATACAGCTAGGTGAATGAAAAAAAAGTTATGGCTTTGGGAGGGCTGGGAGTAAAAAAAAATAAAATAAATAAAAATCACCCAATCTTGTAAGGGTAAAAGGCAATGGACATCTTTGGGGGCCATTATTGCATGTTACTCATTATAGGCTATTTTTTTTCAGTTTGTCTTTATTAAAGTTTACAACAGCTTTTCTTGTACAGATTTCAGTGTCCATTTTAAGGGTAGCAGGCACTCCCTGTACTGTGAATCCCTTCAGACAACAGTTTTGACGTCTGAAGCCTTTATCTTTTAGCTCCTGACAGGGCACTAATTTAAGCTCAATTTTTATCAAACTTATCTTATGAAAGACAAACCGCAAAAAATGATTTTTAGCCCAAAATGAGTAAAAACTAAGCAATTATAATAAAAAATTGCCTCTAAAGGTTTCATAGCTTTTAAGGGTAAAAGTCTTGATTTATTAAAACTGGAATTTTCTACACCTAATTTGCTTATGTCTTTATAGTACCAGCGCCAACAGAGGAAACAATTAATAAGACACAGACCTCATCATAAATAAAATATCTCCTCAAGCAGTCCTGGTGTAAATGATAAATGTACCTGGACGAATGGCCCTGCCCCTTCTTGGAAACTGGCGAGGGAGCTGTAAAAACTCCAGCTGCAACTAAATTTAGTTGCAATGGTGTTTAAAAAGTCACAAAACTTTGCAATGGTTTTTTTTATTTGGAATTGATGAGAGAAAACCATTGAAGCCAATTAAAGGATTATTGCAATGCTGCAGAAACATATGAGAAATTAATAAAAGTTATGAGGGGGAGAGTGGTGTGTGTGTATAATCCTTTTCTATAGGTCTAAATGATCTCCAAATATCAACAAAAAATACCTTGTGAAGTGAGTGTTTTAATTTACTTGCTATATACATGACCGCCGATCTAGTTGAAGATCGAGTCTAGAGAGAAAGGGAAATCACTCCGCAATCCTGGGATCTCATTAGCAAAGTCAACAAATTTGTTAAGAATGGATATTATTAAGATGGATTGATCAGAACTGGGGGCATTCAAATTCCACAAAACCAATTAAACTATTTACAAAAAATATATCTCTTTTCCAAGTCTTATTGCCTATCAATAAAAGAAAAGGGAATGTGTTTTGAATAGCAATAATACTGATTTTTTGTTTTCTCTCTCTCCTCTTCTGATGGATCAGAAGAATGGAAAGCTAAATGGTGATATGAGTGCACCCTAAGATTTGGCACCACTCAAAGGCCCAGTTGATGGCCAACAGTTCTCGGTGGAGGAGAATTTTCCAGAGAAAAATGCACATGGTTTAAAATTTGTTAAGGAAGGCAACCTATGAGAAAGTACAGTCCCCACTCCTACCTCAGAGGTGTCTACCTCAACAACAAAAGGTTTGGTTACATCTGGCTGAATGAGTCAGGTGTCTGAACGAAACTTCCTTTCAAAGTATCAAATGTGGACAAAGCCTCAGGAGACCAATGGAGAAGATCATCCCCCTTACTGGTTAAGTCCATCAATGGTTTGGCAATGACAGAAAATGAATTTCCTATAATAATTGTAAATTAATTTCCTATAATAATTTGCAAAGCCAAGAAACTGCTGAAGAGCCTTGAACGAGGTAGGCCTGGTCCAATTCACAATGGCTCACACCTCAGCAGGAGGATAGAGAAGGGGGTTAGGGATATGCTAGGTACAGGTTAAAGGTAAGATGGCTCTGGACCTTTGAAACCTAGATTTTCATATAGCAGCATATTATATTAATATAAAAATAAGCATGTTAAGTAGTTAAAGACTCCAGTTTGACTGGGCAACTTTACAGCTTCTGGGTTTTCCTTTGAAACAATGTCTAGCTATGGCAAGTACTTTTTTACAACACTGTAGTAGCACCTTTGTTTTACTAACAAGTATAAATACTTCAAACATTTACTTATCATTTGTGCTCCTTTGTTATTTAATATGTTCCACACTAGAGATGAGCGAATCATCCAAAATTCGCTTCGACAAATAATCGACAAATTTTTGACAAGATTCATTCTTAATACAAATTTATTCGGTCAAATGTGTGTTTTGCGAAGATTCCTACACAAATTACGAACATACAGTCAATGTTGTTAAAAGTACGCAATACGTAAGCATTAGCGTACAAAGTGCGTACTAATCCCTAGCGTACTATTGACTCGCGATTGCGTCATACGCATGAGGCTAGGCCGTGGTGTACAGTCTTTAGAGGCAGTCCATATGAGGTAGAAAAGTAAGGTGCTAGCTATCTGGCTAAGTGTATAATTTACTAAAAAACACCATACAATAAGTGCATAATAGAACACATTGCAGTGCCTGAAAAAGAATACACACAATGGGCTAAAGTGCTTGAACGTTGTTGAACCTGTAAAAACATTATTGCTAAAATACAGCATTATTGCTAAAATACAGACAATTATGCAAACATTTTAGTGCAATTTCACATTTGCAAAAGGTTCAGATATACGTTTGAGTCTCTACTTGTGGCTCCTTGGCATGATAAAACACTGGAACACAGTCCAAAATTCAATCCACGTGAGGTAATTTTGTAATCCTAACAGGTAACGTGTAATCCACATGGATAATATAAAATAGCAGCAAATAGAGAACTCTCCCAAATAACCTGAGAAGGGGGGAAGGGGAAGGAAAATAGCCGCGCTTAGGTGTAAATGGGAATTTTTCTGCAGGATGGGGGGAGAGGGGGTTGAGTCCTGACAAGCCATGTCCATCTGGGTGAGAGTAAAACAGGGGGCAATACATACTAAACAAATCAAGTGCCAACTAGCTCTCACTCCTCAGGTGCAGTCCATAGTGTGGCTCCCTTAGGTCCTCCTGAAGTGTCCTTTAAATCAGCCAGTAGTAGGGTTCCTCAGATGAAGGACCTGAAGTCCTCCTCACTTGAGCTACTGCTGAATGACATCAGAGGACGCTCCTGCCTCCTGTAGGCCAAGCTCGCTGCCATGGTGGAACTCCACTGCCCTCTTCTTCCAGAAGTCAGACTTGAACGGGTCCAGGTGGTGGTCATGCTGGTGAGCGCTGCAGCCACTTGCTCCTTTACTTTTCTGGATTGTCCTGCCAGGACAGCAGGGCTAAGGACTTCCTGCTGCAGCGGAGGAGGCAAGGTTGCACCCAGGGAAGAAGCCCCAGCTCCCCTGGCTGCTGCTGGCTTCATCTTCCAGGGTAGTTGGTACTGGTGGATCACCGTGAACTGGAACGTAAACGATGAAGTCGTCAACTGACCTCCCTGAAACGGAGGGTGCCACCTGGGGACTCCTGAAGGCAGCACACAGGTACTTCGCATGGTGTTTCCTCCGGCCAAACAATGCAGGTACCAGGGGCTTTGATAATAACGTTACTCTGGTAGCAAAGGGGCCTTTCAGAGATGCCATGGGGGTGTATTCCACCTGATCCCCGACATACAGGCTTTGACGGGGTTGGGGCAGGTATGGCCGGTCCACTGACCTGTGGCCCACAAAGTACTCCTTGCCAAAGCCAGAGCCTCGCTCCACAAAAAACCACAGGACGGTTCCCTTTCGCTGCTCCAGTGTAGGGTCTGCCGGCCTTGGATGGTACAGTACCTGGATGACCCAGTCCTCCACCGCATTCTTGTAGTCCCATAGGGTCTGGTAGTCAGGAGCTGGTGAGACTCTCTTGCACAGTTGTTCTGCTCTAATCTCTGGACTAATCTCGTCATTTTCCCGCTTCGGGGGCCGGGGGAGAGGGCAAGAAGAATTTGTACGTTGTGTACATAGCGTACATAGCAGACGTATCGTTAGCGTTCAAAATTTTAAGAACATTTACGAATATTGCAAAGCAAATCTGACAAAATCCAGATTCGCTTCGGAGTAGGAAAAATGGAGGATTCGATACGAATCTACAAAGTGGCAAATAGATTCCCTCATCTCTATTCCACACAAACCAAAAATAAAAAATCTGAAGAGAAAATATATTTCACCTCAACAGAACTACACTCAGCTGCATCTGTTTTTAATGTCAACTTGGCCTCACACAACTTCTCAATATGTCTGCATTCTGGCTACTCATTTGAATTTTAAAGGACAATCTCAAGAACTAAAGGAATGCCTTCAATCTAGGCCTTGGGTTTGTTTCATTGGTGAAAAGTTCAGTTTATATGAATTATCTTGATTGACAAGCCCTTATTGCAGTAATACGAGAGGAGGTCATATTACCAACGTCAAAGAATATCTATCATTAATTCAAATTCCAACAAACATGCAATTTTTCATGTGTCACCTAAGCAGAAATTTGCTAATTTGCCTTTTCAATTGCATTCACAAAAGAACAAAACAGCAGATAACATATTTTCCCTTGATTGCTTTTATTGTTTTATTTCAAGGACTTCCTAAATAAAGAGAGTATTGGCAGTTTTTGTACACCCCCACATTTCACACAGGAAAAGAATATGCTATCTGCAAATGAATTAAATTTAATAAATTCTTTCAATTTGGTTCCCTTTATAGCTGTGCTATTGTCACTCCTTGATCGTTACTGTTTGTTACAGTATATGGTATATTATGTGTATGGGTTGCCGACTGTAACTGAAAATAATGAAAAAATCTATCAACATTACGTTATAGAGTACATTAGTACTGATTTATATTAACACAAGAACAGTGTCCACTACTGTTAAAATGATTGGCAACAAGACATTTGGAAATTGATCATGTCTCACATCACTGTTGACCACAAATGATGAAATCACTATACATGAAAGATCTGGTAAAGAGCTGTCGATGGGGCACAAATCATACAAAATAGACCCAGTGCTATTTCTCTGAAAATTGTGTTTGTGTGTGGTAGGGGGTGGGACGGGGCAAGAGGGAGACGTGATTTTTGCATTCAGTTTCTGGGCTTGTTCCCAATCCAGAGATGCCATTTTAAGCTTAGCTTGTGATCTGAGAGCAGGAGTTAGGAACATATTTACAATTGTTAGCTGAATTGAATTAATAAGTAGAAAAGTTAGGGTTTTTTTTAGAAAGAATAAGGTGGTCACTCAGGGTTCTGCGTGTGTGTGTTTTATACTGAGTTACTACAAGTTACTACACTTCATAAGTGTTTTATAGGCACCTTCAGCACCAGCGGCATACATTGTGCTGCAAACACTGCACAATCTGCCCTTTTTTTTTTTTTATTAAACTAGTTTCAATTTTGCTTTTTATAATTAAGCACTTCAGTAAATTTCAGAGCATTTGCCTCACACAACTTCTTAATATGCTGTGTAATTGCACCTCTTTTAATTACCAAAAAAACTGCTGAAGTTTTGTTATTGTGTATACTTCATATCAGTTCATATCATTTTACCAGTCTCTTCACAGCAGGGCATGTTTAACTGTGCCTCAGTTACTGAAAAAGCAGTTTCAGTTAAGCTATTGTTGCAACTTGGGGTCACTTAGCTCTCTTGGTTCGCTGTCTTCTCAGATGGTTGGCACAGCTCAAGATGCCAATACAACACTGCAGATTTAGGTGCAAACTGGCCTCAACCAGCTTTATTATCTCCTTTACAGCACTCAGTAAACTTTCAAACACAGAATAAAAAACTAAATGGTCAGATGTCTGGCCACTAACTATACAGTAGTTTCCCTCACTAGCAGAATCGGGGTCTACCACCCAATTTTAAAATGCAAAAATTACAGTGCATACCACACATGTGATGGGAGGGTCCTGGCTCTGACAGACTTTGGCATAGACTGCTTCCTTCCCAGCCTGGAGGCACTATTTATTTATTTTACTAACTTATATAGGGTGAGATGTCCCATTTTGATGGATGGTCCAAATATGCCAGGCTAGCAGCTCCACAGCTACATATCCTTCCCACCGATAGAGGCCATAGAACTTATGACATTACATAACCCCCTATGTTAGGGAATATTAGGGGTCACCTCTGCAGTATACATACCATCTATACCATCACGCCATTCAAACTCACTGAAATTCATGTTAGATATGCTGGAATGCCAGTACAAGCAGCGTAAAGTGGTAAATTATTTCATCATGCACCAGACGACCTCAGCAGGGAACATGTGTTGTTTTGAGGTCAAGCAATGGCATCTCATCAGAGACTTGTGTCACATACTTAGGTCCTTCGAAGAGGGCACTAAATGTGTCAGTAGGAACAACTGCAGCATCAACTATGTTATCCCCCTGACATTTATATTGACGTTAATGCTGATGCAACAAGAGAGGGCAGAAGAGCAGCTTATACATCTTGCTGGCCACCCTGTAGAGGTTGGGGAGCAACACAGAGAAAGTCCCATTGGAGGAGGAAGTGTAGGATGATGATGAATGTGGAGGATGATAATGAATGTACTTAAAGGGGTTGGCCACTCTGTTAGCACATATAAAAACTGTAAATAATTGTGAGAAATATGCAAATTTGCCTGGTTTTCTTGTTATTGTATGCCACACCCACTCCTGTCCTGCTCTTATAGCAACCTCCCCATCACTGCACGTGCCACGGAGGAGCTACTAAATATTTTTTCTCCACTGTATTCACTGAGAATGTGCTCTGCTTGGTCACTGGGTGAAGGTTTTGACTGGTATTTACTCCCTCTGTAGTCACTATTAAGTGATTTTTTAGGTGGCAGCCACCACAGGAAGTGATAGTGAGGACTTCCTGGGTCATTCCTTTATAAGGGCGCCACTTACAAACAGGTCTAGACGCCCGGCATTATCCTCTGCCTTTATCTTTGGCTGTATTAAGCCTTCCTTCATCATAGGACTGATTAGATTATCATAACATAGCATAAGCACTATTTCACTTTAAACTATCTTTTTGCTATATGTTTGCTTTGATAGACTTTGTGGGATACTATTTTTTCCTTTTGTCTATTTTTCTCTCCAGACTATATGTTTATGGTCCCCTGAAGAACCAGCATAGCAATGGAGAAACGCAGCGTCGGGACGCAGGAACTTTTTTGTTTGTTCCTTATTTTGGGATGGAGTTTCACTTGTTATTAGGGTATTTCTTAGGTACATTTTAGGGCTTAGCCACCGAGAGGTGGGGTCGCCCCTTTCGGGGCAGGTGCTCTGCCTGTAGGCAGGGATAACTGTAGGAACAGACTAGGGACAGAGGAGCTCCAAGATCCCTATGACAACACCTATTTCGAGTATCAACCTTCTCTACTAACTATGAGTAGGGTTTATATACCCGCCCCTGACTAAGATATCGTACCCTTTAAATACCATATGGTGTATATCAAAGATTTTTACATATTAGGGGTTTCTTCTTAATATAGTTATATTAAAAGTTAAGTTTTATTTTTTGGAAGGGTTTTGAAGCTTTTGTACATGTGATCTATTGTATACAATTTTTAATGTTTTTGTAGTGCACTTTTCAATAAATCATGACTTTTATTCAGATGTGCAGTTGTCCTATGCGGTCTTGTCTTTTCTATGGTATTATTTAGTCTTGAAAAGATTAAAATAGACAAATCGCCAGGACCGTATGGCATACACCGCCATATCCTAAGAGAATTAAGTAATGTCATAGCCAGATCCTTATTTCTGATATTTAAGGACTCTATACTGACAGGGAGTATTCCACAGGATTGGCGCATAGCAAATGTGAAAATATTCAAAAAGGGTCCAAAAACAGAGCCTGGAAACTATTGGCTGGTAAGTGTAACATCTGTCGTGGGTAAACTGTTTGAAGGTTTTCTAAGAGATGTTATCTTGCAGTACCACTATGAAAATAAGCAAATAACGCCATGTTAGCATGGCTTCATGAGGAATCGGTCATGTCAAACTAATTTAATCAATTTCTATGAGGAAAACTGAAAGAAAAGGAAAACTGATAGAAAACAGAGGGTAGTAATTAACGGTACACACTCAGATTGGGTCACTGTCAATAGTGGGGTACCACAGGGGTTAGTATTGGGCCCTATTCTCTTCAATATATTTATTAATGATCTTGTAGAAGGCTTGCACAGTAAAATATCAATTTTTGCAGATGACACTAAACTGTGTAAAGTAATTAACACAGAAGAAGACAGTACACTGCTACAGATGGATCTGGATAGATTGGAGGCTTGGGCAGCGAAGTGGCAGATGAGGTTTAACACTGACAAATGTAATAGGAAGGAATAATGCAAGTCACCAGTACATACTAAATGGTAAAACACTGGGTAGCACTGACATGGAAAAAGACCTAGGAATTTTAGTGAACAGCAAACTAAGCTGTAGAAACCAGTGTCAGACAGCTGCTGCCAAGGCCAATAAGATAATGGGTTGCCTCAAAAGGGGCATAGATGCCCGTGATGAGAACATAGTCCTGCCACTTTACAGGCCACTAGTCAGACCACACATGGAGTGCTGTGTACAGTTCTGGGCTCCTGTGAACAAGGCAGACATAGCAGAGCTGCAGAGGGTTCAGAGGAGGGCAACTAAAGTAATAACTGGAATGGGTGGACTGTGACTGTGACGAGGGGACATGCTCAGCGTGTGGAGGAAAGAAGGTTTGTACACAAATATAGAAGAAGATTCTTTACAGTAAGAGCAGTGAGGCTATGGAACTCTCTGCCTGAGGAGGTGGCGATGGTAAGTTCACTAAAAGAGTTCAAGAGGGGCCTGGATGTATTTCTGGATGGTAACAATATTACAGGCTATAGTTACTGGAGATGGGTTGTTGATCCAGGGAGTTATCCTGATTGCCTGATTGGAGTCGGGAAGGAATTTTTCCCCCTAAAGTGGGGAAAATTGGCTTCTACCTCACAGGGTTTTTTTGCCCTTCTCTGGATCAACTTACAGGATAACAGGCTGAACTGGATGGACAGATGTCTTTTTTTAGCCTTATAAACTATGTTACATGTGCTGCTGTCTGAGTCCTAGAAGTACCCTGTGCTGGTGTCAGAGCTGCCTTCTGCTGTGTCTGGCACTCCTGGCTGTGCATGGCTACCTGGGGCTTAGTAGGAACACTTGTTGAAAGCAGAAATAAAGGAACTTCGAAGGAGGAAGAGAGACTGAGGAGGAGCTGTGATGTCTGATACAGAGCTCACTGACTGCAGACTCCGCCCCCTTTGTCTCTCCTGTACTGAGCTCACTGATAGCAGACTCCACTCCCTTTGTCTCTCCTGTACTGAACTCACTGACTGCAGACTCCTCCCCCTCTGCCTGTGCGGTACTGAGAGGATCCTGCAAGCAGGTGAGGACATAGCAGAGTAAGGGAAGTGCTGAGGACCATAAACTGTGAGCAATCCAAGTGCCTGTCCTGTGTATGGCCCCTCTGCTCTGTGATCTTATTACAGACATGCTTATTACTGCTAGGAACTTTAACCTCTTCAGTGCTGTTAGTATGGTTGTAATAACTGAGGTCTGTGATACCAGGAGTCACTAGTGTCACCATCTGTAAATGTGTGCCCTGTCCTTCCTGCACTCTGTGTAGAATGATATGTAATCCCCCTATACAGTGATATGTGACCCCCACCACTATATACTATATATAGAGATTTGTGACCCACTGCACTGGAGGAGGGGGGCTGTCTCAAATCTCTTTATACAGTGTACAGGTAGGACACATATAACTATATACTATATATAAATGTGACGCCCCTCCTCCTTCACCACTGTATACTGTACAGGAAGATCACATATTATTATACACAGTGTACAGGGAAGCGGGGTGTCACACCACTGTATACAGAAGACACACCCCTTCCCCTGTACACTGTATACAGTGATATGACCACACCACCACTGTATATCGAGATGTGTGAACTCCCTCTCCCATACACTGCACAGGAAGATCACGTATCATTATACACAGTGTACAGGAAAGGGAGGGGTCACACATCTCTATTTACAGTGTACAGTTGGGTCATATATAACTATATACTGTTTTTAAGACACTCTTGTGTCTAACCCCACCCTTGTAAAGATATGAGACCTCCTGTATATTGAATATAGTGATGTTTCACCCAGCCTTGTACAATATATATATACTGTACAGATGTGTAACCCCCCTGTATGCTGTATACACTATATATAGATATGAGCCCACTTGTACATTGTATATAGTGATGTGACTCCCAACCTTGTACAGTATATATAGATATGTGTGACCCCCCTGTATGCTGTATACACTATATAAAGCAATGAGACATTGTATATAGTGATGTGACTCCCAGCCTTGTGCAATATACTGTATATAGAGATGTGTTACCCTTCCTGTATGTTGTATACGCGATATAAAGATAGACCCCCTGTACATTGTATATAGTGATGTGACTCCCAGCCTTGTGCAATATATATATGTTGTATACGATATATAAAGATATGAGACCCCTTGTACATTGTATATAGTGATGTGACCCCCAGCCTTGTGCAATATATATAGAGATGTGTAACCCCCCGTATGTTGTATACGCTATATAAAGATATGAGCCCCCTGTACATTGCATATAGTGATGTGACTCCCAGCCTTGTGCAATATATATAGAGATATGTAACCCCCCTGTATGCTGTATATGCTATATAAAGATATGAGACCCCCTGTACATTGTACATAGTGATGTGACCCCCACCCCTGTCTAATGTATGTAGAGATGTTTGAACTCCTGTACACTGTATACTGTATGTAGCACATCTGGGACATTATTATCTCGTTCCATCCACCATCTCCCTGATGCCTCTCATCTGTATCATGTGACCAGCAATCAGACTCACCAACTGACACAGCATCTTATGTGTGGACAGAAAGTCTGTTTCTTTGTGTATTTCTATGGGAGCCACACTCTCAGTCTCATAAGAATGAATAGAGAAGTAACTGGCTTCCTGTCCTCTATCAGTTGGAGATCAGAAAGTTGGTAACATGACACAGCTACAATTAGAAGAGAGGGGATAGCTCACAGATACGGTCTCTGGTAAGAGGATTACTTTCACTACAGATTACATCATGCACCTTTCTAACAGGTCAGAGAATAACATTTTTTTGTGGGAGTTCTACTTTAAGAGGGCAGGTAGGGTGGCCATTCAGGCCAACCTCAAAAGATGGACTAAGCCACACCCCTGACCAGTTAGGCCACAGCCCCTTCCACTCCACAGCCGATGGGGATTGAAAAAGGTGAAGGTAAAAATCAACTTCTGTCAGCTGTAGGGGTGGGAGAGAGGGGGACTTTCTCCCTGCAACTCACGCTCACATTGCACAGTGCTGCTGTCTGAGAGTGAGCGGTTCAAAACGACATCCCTGTGTCCATCCAGGCCCTGCACCGGATGAAGGACAGGGAGTCTGAAAGCTTGACTGTCTGGCATAAAACCAGATCTTTTGTAGAGGTCATATTATAAGGGAACAGATTTCTGTGGAGGTCAATGTTAAGGGGCGGTTTATTATGGAAATCACTTTTAAAGAGACTAGGTACTGTGGAGGTCATAGTTAGAGCACTGTGGAGGTCTCTACTAAGGGAGGAGGGGACTGTGGAGGCCACTATTAAAGGGGAAGTGGGTACTGTGAGGTCACTGTTAAGGGAGAGGGGTACAGTGGAGGTTAAGGGAGTTAAGGGAGTCGGGTACTGCAGCAGTCACTGTTAAAGGGGCAGTCGCTGTGGAGGTCTCTGTTAAGGGGGCCCGGGAATAGTGGAGGTCAGTTAAGAGGACTGTAACCTATGGTTAGTGTTAAAGGAGCGGGTGCTGTAGAGTTCACTGTTAAGGGGGCGGTTCCATGTGGAGGTCACTGTAAAGGGGGTGGGGTGTAGAACTCACTCTTAAAGGAGCCATCTGCTGTGAAGGTCAAAGTTAAGGGGGTGGGCTGCTGTGGAGGTCCCATTTTAAGGAGACGGGGCACTGTGGGGGGTTAGTGTTAAGGGAGGTCACTATTAAGGGGGCAGGGGACTGTAGATGTCACTGTTATAGTGGATACTCTTGATATCTTTTAAAGACACACACAAACATTAAATGAAATAGATGAAATATACCAATGCTAAGCGAGGTCCTTCTGCTAGTGTGTGTGTATATATATACATGTATATATATATATATATATATATATATATATAGTTTTGTGCATATATACAAAGAAACACCTTTCTGTTTTCTTTTTGTTCAGTTCACACCTTATTTCTCTTTGCTGGGTTTTCCATAGCTGAAAGCGGTAATCAAAGTTTTACCACTATGGATCCATTTGAGACAAATGGATTCTAAAGAACTTTGGGTTCTGCTTGATTTCCGTTCGTTACTGCCTGTTTTGTCAGCAATAACAGCATTATAAACGCATTCATTTAAATGAAGGAAAACGAACAAGAAGGGTACACATGCGCCAAGTTTCTTGTCACTGATTAACAGAACTGACATGTCAATTGTACCGTTTTCTTTAATAGATCCGTTTGCTATGTGGTTGAAGTCAGAACAGTAATAAAATTGTTGTGTGAATAAAGTCTAATTAGATTAAATAGACACTTGCTGCAAACTTTAATTTGACACTACACAAAAAAACGGTTGGCTAAAGGGCCTGTGTATTGGAGCCTCCTGACTCTGGCTTGTCTCCCCCCTCTTCCTACAAAGAGAATAATCAGGAGTTATAGTTTTCAACTGAACATGTGTTTGGATGACAGTAGAGATGTGCAAAGTTTTCAAAAGTTCGATTTGGACTCTTCGCCAAATTTTTCCCCAAAATTTGCTTTGGTCTGAATTTATTAGTCACAAAGGGCGCTAAATCAGCTATAACCCGGCATGCAGGGTGAGTGACTCATCACTGTACAATTCAGCAACATTCATAGCTAGACCTTTCTGGTAGTAAAATAGTTATTGTTACAGGCAGGTGGACACCCCAATAACAGTAGAATTAGACAGCTTATTCACCCCAATTTCAGAATCAAGGCCTAATAGAATTGTTTATCTATTAAACACGTTGGACACCTTAATAAAAGTAGAAGTAGACAGCTTACAGTATTCACCTAAATTTGAGAATCAAGGTGTAATAGAATTGCTTATCTATTAAACAAGGTGGGCACCCCAATAACAGTAAACATAGCTTATTCACCCCAATTTTAGAATCAAGGCATAATAGAATTGGTAATCTATTAAGCAAGGTGGACACTTTTCAATTAGATAGCTCTGTTCCCTACACAGGGATTAATGCAAAGTGGGCTGTTCCAATTGATTCCTTCAGCTTCAGATTACAGAGCCTACCCTGTCCCATGCACTGTACCTCCAGTTTCCATATGCTCTCCCTACAGTGTGTAAAACACACCAAATTTACACTATACAAGCTGTACACTGATTTTACATTGTATCAAAGTGTCATATCTTCAGTTTTGGCCCATTAAAAGATAAGATAAGACATTTACAAAAATGTAAGTGTATGTAAAATGTAAAAACTCACTTTTTTTTAGATACTATACACAGATATTCACTGTTACTGCATCTACTGGTTATCATATTGGCTACATACGGTATTTTTATCCACCATCTTAAAGGTTTAAGTGAACTACAGATTAGATATACGTGGGGAGATTTATCATGGACCAGAGTTTTTCACCAGTCTATAATTTCCCCTGTGATGCCAAAAGATGCACAGGTCTCATTATAAATTAGGTGCATCTCCAACAGTCTGTGCACCTAAACAGAACTTCTGTTTAAATTTCCATCTTCATTTATGCTGGAAAACTGGGGTATATAAAGATAAATGTGCCTCACCAAGCCCATTTTCAGGAAAGGGGCTAGAGCAGTGCAGAAAGGCCACTTGCAAGAAAATTCTTGCAAGTGGCTTTTATAAAGTCATAAACACAGAGTTTGCAACTCCTTTGAACAAAAAAATGGCCTGGGGAAAATTATAAATTTCCCCCAGTATCTTTAAAGTACACAAATAAAATCAAAAGAAAGATATAGACAGTCTAATATTTTCATAAAATGTTACTATCACCTATTCTATATCATAAATAAATATGATAAAAATAAAAAAAAACAAAGATGGTAAAATATTGAGTTATATTTTTTAGATAACATTAATAATAATATAGTCTATAATTTCAACTAAATGGACGGTATAGACAGCAATTTTATCTGTATTGAAAGCTTTTAAGTGGAGAGGTTAAAAAAAAGAAAGATAAGAGCTGTCAGCAGTGTTCAGCAATTTCCTCCCAAGCCCAGACTTTTGTCTACATGATGAATATTTTAGATGTACCGTATCTGGCGATCCTTACATTTTTCAATGACAAGGAGACAAGATGCATTTTACATCCGTTAAAGACCACTGATTGGCATGCGTGCAGAAGCAGTGTTTTAAGACTTAAAGGCGTAATGTTCCTCAAAAGCTACGGGCATAAAATATTCATTTTCCTTTCCTTCTTACTTTCAAAGAAAACAGTTTGATGTTTATGACACACAGTGCTACTAATAACCTTAAGAATGATCCTTGAAAAAAAAAAATTTCTTATTTAAATACAGTACTTAATGGCAAGGTTGTGATGTGGAAAGCTTTATCATATTGATAGTGTGTAAATGGACTATCCCACAAATTTAATAAAACATTGAACTACAGTATATTATTTTAAAGAGCTTCTGTCACCAGATTTATATCAGTAATACAGGCTGACCTGAGCAATGTGTGCTGGTCAGCAGAAGCTAAACATGTTAGTCTCATCCTCATTAGTGATGATCGATCCCGATGACCCGATGTTCGGGTGCTCGGGTGCTCTGGCCGAACACTAGGTGGTGCTCGAGTGCTCGGCCGAGCTCCCGAGTATAATGGAAGTCTATGGGAGAAGACCAGGCACCGCCTGCTCTGCAGAGGGGAGGGTGTCTGGTTGATAGGGAAACGTGAGAAAATGGTGGAAACACCACAGAAATGGTTAGGGAACAGCATGGGGAGGATGTCTAGATGCATCTTGGACACCGAAGTCGCTGCTATTAACGATGATGGCCGACTATTATGCTATTTTTACAGGAAATATTGTTAGGAAACATATATTTACTTGTACGTTAAGCGCAAGTGCTGCCAATAATTACACAAACGAGGCACTCCCATACAACAGGTATATCACATAAAGGAGGGCCTCATTCACATTGTGGTATAATTGTGGGACTCCGACACTCATAAAGCCTATGCACTAAGTGAAAGGGCTGCCAAAAATTACAAGGAACAAGCACTCCAATACACCCTTTATTACACATAAAGGAGGGCATCAGAGACACTCGTAAAAAATTACCATTGATGGCCTGCTGCTGACACTCCAAAACAATAAGGGTGACATGCTGCTGCTGCGCAGATCGGATAAAAAATTAAGGGTGACACAATGCTGACGAGCAGACCATAAAAAAAATTAAGGGAGACATGCCGCTTAGCTGAACGTCTGAAACATTAGAAGTGACATGTAGCAGAGCTGAGCGTGTTAAAAATTATTTTTGACATGCCGCTTAGCTGAACGTCTGAAACATTAGAAGTGACATGTAGCAGAGCTAAGCGTGTAAAACATTATGGTTGAGGGCCTGCTGGTAAGCTGACAGGCCAAAAAAATTATGGTTCAGGCCCAGCTGGTGAGCTGACCGGCTAAAAAATTTAATGTGCAGGCCCAGCTGGAGGACTTTGAGAGCAGCCTAATAAGCAGTTTCATATGATGGAGGAAGAGGAGGAAGAGGACGAGAAGAGGAAGGGGTACATGATAATACAGTGTATTCAATACACCCTAAAAGCCAGATTTAAGGTTCCTTCATGTTAACACTAGAGATGAGCGAGCATGCTCGTCCGAGCTTGGTGCTCGTTTGAGTATTACGGTACTCGTAAGTGCTCGCTGCTCTGATGAGTATCTCGCCATGCTCGAGGAAATGGCATCTTCCGCATTGTGCATTTTTGGCGCCTATAAACTCAGCCAATCACAAGCCAGGAGACTCTGCGGTACACCCAGCATCACGTGGGGCCCTTGCATGTCGATAGCAGGGGTTGGCTGGCCTGATCAGGTGACCCTGGAATATACTAGTGACTGCCTGCGGTGCTCGGCTCAGATGCTGTCTGGATGTCGTTAGGGACAGAGCTGCTGCGTTTCAGGGAGAGTGTTAGGGCCTGGATTTAGTTCTCTGTTAGGCAGGAGTGATCTTAAAAGAACCCAACAGCCCTTCTAAGGGCTACAAGACATTTTTTTTGTCTCCTGGCTGGGCTGGCTGGCTGGCACTAGTAGTGCAGCTATCGCCATGTATAAGCCTTTTTTTTTTATTATATCTCAGTGATACAAATCCATTTCATACAGCAGGGTGGAACCATTCTGTGTGTCACAGTTCAGCTGTCCACTCACCACAAAACCACAATCCGTATTTTCTGTCCAGGTGACCCATACTGTACGTCACGTAATCATATACGGTCTTTTGCTTTCACTGATACAGCTACATTACAAAAAACTCTGTGCGACATTTGTCTGGGTTGCAGTCAAAATAGCCACAGTCAGCAGGGGCTGAGTTTGCTCTCTGATAGTTTCTGCACGACACGTTAAAATATATATATATATATATATATATATATATATATATATATATAATAGTTTTTTTGTTGTTTTATCTCAGTGATACAAATCCATTTCCCACAGCTGTGTGTAACCATTCTGTGTGTCACAGTTCAGCTGTTCAGTCACCACAATCCGTATTTTCTGTCCAGGTGACCCATTCTGTACGTCACGTCAGTAAAAAAGGTCTTTTGCTCTCACTTGTACAGCTACATTACAAAAATCTCTGTGCGACATTTGTCTGGGTTGCAATTAAGCAGACCAAGTCTGCCTAATCTAACAGTTTCCGTGTAATTGCTCCATACTGCACGGTACGTAATAACATACGTAATTTAGCTCTAACTTATCCACCTATATACAAAGCACAATCCGTATTTTCTGTCCAGGTGACCCATTCTGTACGTCACGTCAGTAAAAAAGGTCTTTTGCTCTCACTGATACAGCTACATTACAAAAATCTCTGTGCGACATTTGTCTGGGTTGTAGCCAAAATAGCCACAGTCAGCAGGGGCTGAGTTTGCTCTCTGATAGTTTCTGCAGGTCACGTTAAAAAAAATAAAATAAAAAAAAAATAAATAAAAAAATAAAAAATATAAAAAAATAGTTTTTTTGTTGTTTTATCTCAGTGATACAAATCCATTTCATACAGCTGTGTGGAAACATTCTGTGTGTCACAGTTCAGCTGTCCAGTCACCACAATCCGTATTTTCTGTCCAGTTGACCCATTCTGTACGTCACGTCAGTAAAAAAGGTCTTTTGCTCTCACTTATACAGCTACATTACAAAAATCTCTGTGCGACATTTGTCTGGGTTGCAATTAAGCAGACCAAGTCTGCCTAATCTAATAGTTTCAGTATAATTGCTCCATTCTGCACAGTACGCAATAACATACGTAATTTAGCTCTAACTTATCCACCTATATACAAAGCACAATCCGTATTTTCTGTCCAGGTGACCCATTCTGTACGTCACGTCAGTAAAAAAGGTTTTTTGCTCTCACTTATACAGCTGCATTACAAAAATCTCTGTGCGACATTTGTCTGGGTTGCAATTAAGCAGACCAAGTCTGCCTAATCTAATAGTTTCCGTGTAATTGCTCCATACTGCACGGTACGTAATAACATACGTAATTTTGCTCTAACTTATCCACCTATATATTTTCTTGTTCAGATTGAACAGGTTTGTGGGTTTCAGTACAGCAGGCCCATTTATTTATTTTTTTATATAATACACTATATAATACACATATACAGAAAATGTTGAACCCCAGGGCTAAGGGTCGAGGACGAAGGCGTGGGCGTGGGCATTCAATTACTGCAGGGGGCAGAGGCCGTGGTCCTGGGCAGGGTGAGACAGCACCTGCTGATGAGGGAGCAGGGGAACGCCACAGAGCTACACTCCGTAGCTTCATGTCTCAACTTACAGGGACACGTGGTAGAGGACTGTTGAAACCACAACAGTGCGAACAGCTGATGTCGTGGATTGCGGACAATGCTTCAAATAATTTGTCCACCAGTCAGTCTTCCACACAGTCCACCCATGTTACCCAAGCGAGCACTCCTCTGGCTCCTCCACCTCAACCTTCTTGCCCCCAGTCTGCCCCCTCCCAGGAAAATTTGGAATGCGATCCGGCATACTCTGAGGAACTGTTTTCTGGACCCTTCCCAGAGTCACAAACCACTTCTCAGGTTGCTGCTGACCTCGTTCCCGATGCCCAAGTTTTCCAACTGTCGCAGTCTGTGGGTGATGATGATGATGACAATGTTGACTTAGTGGAAGAAGTTTGCAAAGAGGTGTCGGACGATGAGGAGACACGGTTGTCAGACAGTGGTGAAGTTGTTGTCAGGGCAGGAAGTCTGAGGGGAGAGCAGACTGAGGAATCGGAGGATGACGAGGTGACTGACCCAAGCTGGGTTGATATACCGAGTGAAGACAGTGCTTCTGAGGCGGAGGCGAGTGCTGCACCAGAACAGGTTGGAAGAGTCAGTGGTGTGGCCAGAGGGAGAAGCAAGGCCAGAGCTGGTGCATCAGCAGCAACTGTTTCATGTAGTGAAGCTCCTGTGGCGAGGCCTAGATGTTCTCAAGTCTGGAGGTTCTTTAAAGAATGTGAGGATGACCGACGGACTGTGGTGTGCAACCTGTGCCACACCAGGATCAGCAGGGGTGCCACCACTACTAGCCTAACCACCACCAGCATGCGCAGGCATATGAGTGCTAAACACCCCACTCAATGGAACCAAGGCCGTTCACCTCCTGCGGGTCCCACCACTGCTCCTTCCCCTGTGTTACTCGCTGCCTCTGCTTGTCAACCCCTTGCCCAGGACCCCGGCACGAGCGCCTCCCGCCGGAAAACCACACCTTCGCCTCCACGATCCTCCACAGCGTCCACCAATGTGTCCCAGTGCAGCGTTCAGCTGTCTTTACAGCAGACGCTGGAGCGCAAGAGGAAATACAGTTCCACCCACCCACATGCCCAAGCCCTCAACGTCCACATCTCCAAATTGCTGAGCCTGGAGATGCTGCCCTATAGGCTGGTAGAGACCAAGGCCTTTCGCAATCTCATGGCGGTGGCTGCCCCTCGGTATTCGGTCCCCAGCCGCCACTATTTTTCTCGATGTGCCGTCCCAGCCCTACTCCAGCACGTGTCACAAAACATCACCCGTGCCCTGATCAACGCTGTTTATGAGAAGGTCCACCTAACCACGGACACATGGACAAGTGCTGCCGGGCAGGGACACTATATCTCACTGACGGCACATTGGGTTAACTTGGTGGAGGCTGGGACCGAGACTGACCCTGGGGCCGCTCATGTCCTGCCCACACCAAGGATTGCGGGGCCTACCTCGGTCACGGTCTCTAAGACGTACTATGCCTCCTCCTCCTCCACCTCCTCCTCCTAATTACAATCCGTGGGCACGGCGCCTTCAGTCGGTAGCTCTAGGTGCAGCAGCAGTGCCGTGGGTAAGCGCCAGCAGGCGGTGCTCAAACTGCTGAGCTTAGGTGACAAAAGGCACACCGCCCAAGAGCTGTTACAGGGCATCACAGCGCAGACCAATTTGTGGCTGGCACCGCTGAACCTCAAGCCAGTCATGGTTGTGTGTTACAACGGGCGTAACCTGGTGGCGGCTCTGTAACTCGGCAGACTGACACATGTGCCCTGCCTGGCCCACGTGTTCAATCTAATAGTTCAGCGGTTCCTCAAGACATACCCCAATCTGTCTGATTTGCTCACCAAGGTGCGCCGCATCTGTGCGCATTTCCGCAAGTCGACCACAGATGATGCCACTCTCAGGGCAGCGCAGCGCCGCCTACATCTGCCCGCTCACCGACTGTTGTGCGATGTGCCCACAAGATGGAATTCGACATTAAACATGTTATCCAGAGTTTACCAGCAGTGTAGAGCGATTGTAGACTGCCAGATGTCAACTTCCACCAGAACTGGTAGTCAGGTCAGTCAGATTCCTCAAGTCTACAATGAGGAGTGGACGTGGATGTCTGATATCTGCCAGGTGTTGAGCAACTTTGAGGAGTCAACACAGATGGTCAGCGGCGATGCCGCCATTATCAGCCTCACCATCCCGCTGCTTTGCCTGTTGAAAAACTCACTGCTTAGCATGAAGTCGGAAGCTTTGCGCTTGTCACAAGAGACGGTGGAGGAAGATACGTCGCTTGTTAGCCAGAGCACCCTCCGGTCTGTTTCTCAGCGCGTAT
>ONZH01027300.1:0-31246 GCA_900303285.1 Rhinella marina
CTGAACTGTGACACACAGAAAGGTTACACACAGCTGAGTAAAATGGATTTTGTATCACTGAGCTAAAACAACTGAAAAAAAATATTTTTTTTGTTTTTTATATTTTTTTTTAATTTTGTTTTTTTGGGAACGTGTGACGTGCAGGAACTATGGTAGAACTGACTGACACCCTGTTAACGGTGGCTATTTAGTCTGGCGACCCAGACAAATGTCGCACAGAGAATTTTTCTGGATCAAGCGGTAGATGATATTGGTAGCAAATGACTTGGTTGTATTGTGTGACGTACAGAAAGTGTCACCTGGACAGTATATACGGATGGGAGCTAGTGTGCTGAACTGTGACACACACAGAAAGGTTACACGCAGCTGAGTAAAATGGATTTGTATCAAGCTGAACTAAAACAACTGAAAAATTATTATTTTTTTTTTATATTTTTTATTTAGTTTTTTTGGGAACGTGACGTGCAGGAACTATGGTAGAACTCACTGACACCCTGTTAACGGTGGCTATTTAGTCTGCGACCCAGACAAATGTCGCACAGAGAATTTTCTGGATCAAGTGGTAGATGATATTGGTAGCAAATGACTTGGTTGTATTCTGTGACATACAGAAAGTGTCACCTGGACAGTATATACGGATGGGAGCGAATGTGCTGAACTATGACACACAGAAAGGTTACACACAGCTGAGTAAAATGGATTTGTATCACTGAACTAAAACAACTGAAAAAATTATTATTTTTTTTTTATATTTAGTTTTTTTGGGAACGTGACGTGCAGGAACTATGGTAGAACTCACTGACACCCTGTTAACGGTGGCTATTTAGTCTGCGACCCAGACAAATGTCGCACAGAGAGTTTTCTGGATCAAGCTGTAGATGATATTGGTAGCAAATGACTTGGTTGTATTGTGTGACGTACAGAAAGTGTCACCTGGACAGTATATACGGATGGGAGCTAGTGTACTGAACTGTGACACACAGAAAGGTTACACGTAGCTGAGTAAAATGGATTTGTATCACTGAGCTAAAACAACTGAAAAAATAATTTTTTTTTTTATATTTGTTTTTTTATATTTTTTTTTAAATTTTGTTTTTTTGGGAACGTGACGTGCAGGAACTATGGTAGAACTCACTGACACCCTGTTAACAGTGGCTATTTAGTCTGCGACCCAGACAAATGTCGCACAGAGAATTTTCTGGATCAAGCGGTAGATGATATTGGTAGCAAATGACTTGGTTGTATTGTGTGACGTACAGAAAGTGTCACCTGGACAGTATATACGGATGGGAGCTAGTGTACTGAACTGTGACACACAGAAAGGTTACACGCAGCTGAGTAAAATTCTACAGCTTTCAAACCAGCACCTGGATCTAAATACTTTTGTAATGGTATATAATTAAAAATGTAGTATAGCCAAAGAGTTATTCAATGAAATCTATCTGTATAGTGCAACCTGCTGTTAGCTCTTTTTCTAATTTCTCTGTCCACCTCGCTAAGGTGAACGCACATGCTCAGTTCCATCCTTCAGCAGCCACTAGTTTCAACAGACTGGACACAACCCTTAAGAAAGAACATGCCCATTGAGCTGGCAACTCAAAATAAATGTAACAGAACAATAGGAGCAATGCAAAGCAACCTGAGAAGTGGTTTGTGACTCTGGGAAGGGTCCAGAAAACAGTTCCTGAGAGTATGCCGGATCACATTCCAAAATTTCCTGGGAGGGGGCAGACTGGGGGGAAGGAGGTTGAGGTTGAGGAGCCAGAGGAGTGCTCCCTTGGGTAACGTGGATGGACTGCGTGGAAGACTGACTGATGGACAAATTACTTGAAGCATTGTCCGCAATCCACGAGATCAGCTGTTCGCACTGTTGTGGTTTCAACAGTCCTCTACCACGTGCCCCTGTAAGTTGAGACATGAAGCTAGGGAGTGTAACTCTGCGGCGTTCCACAGCTCCCCCATCAGCAGATACTGTCTCACCCTGCCCAGGACCATGGCCTCTGCCCCCTGCAGTAATTGAATGCCCACGCCCACACCCTCGTCCTCGACCCTTAGCCCTGGGGTTCAACATTGTTTGTATATAAGTGTATGATATATAAAAAAAAATTAAACGGGCCCGGTGTACTGAAACCCACAAACTTGTTCAGTCTGGTAGAATTAAGTGACGTACAGAAAGTGTCACCTAGACAGTATATACGGATGGGAGCAAGTGTGCTGAACTGTGACACACAGAAAGGTTACACACAGCTGAGTAAAATCGATTTGTATCACTGAACTAAAACAACTGAAAAAAAATATATATTTTTTTATTTTGTTTTTTTGGGAACGTGACGTCCAGGAACTATGGTAGAACTCACTGACACCCTGTTAACAGTGGCTATTTAGTCTGCGACCCAGACAAATGTCGCACAGAGAGTTTTCTGGATCAAGCTGTAGATGATATTGGTAGCAAATGACTTGGTTGTATTGTGTGATGTACAGAAAGTGTCACCTAAACAGTATATACGGATGGGAGCTAGTGTACTGAACTGTGACACACAGAAAGGTTACACGCAGCTGAGTAAAATGGATTTGTATCACTGAACTAAAACAACTGAAAAAATTATTATTTTTTTTTTATATTTTGTTTTTTTGGGAACGTGACGTGCAGGAACTATGGTAGAACTCACTGACACCCTGTTAACGGTGGATATTTAGTCTGCGACCCAGACAAATGTCGCACAGAGAATTTTCTGGATCAAGCGGTAGATGATATTGGTAGCAAATGACTTGGTTGTATTCTGTGACATACAGAAAGTGTCACCTGGACAGTATATACGGATCGGAGCGAATGTGCTGAACTATGACACACAGAAAGGTTACACACAGCTGAGTAAAATGGATTTGTATCACTGAACTAAAACAACTGAAAAAATTATTATTATTTTTTTATATTTAGTTTTTTTGGGAACGTGACGTGCAGGAACTATGGTAGAACTCACTGACACCCTGTTAACGGTGGCTATTTAGTCTGCGACCCAGACAAATGTCGCACAGAGAATTTTCTGGATCAAGCGGTAGATGATATTGGTAGCAAATGACTTGGTTGTATTGTGTGACGTACAGAAAGTGTCACCTGGACAGTATATACGGATGGGAGTGAATGTGTACTGAACTGTGACACACAGAAAGGTTACACGCAGCTGAGTAAAATGGATTTGTATCACTGAGCTAAAACAACTGAAAAAATATATATTTTTTTATATTTGTTTTTTATATTTTTTTTTATATTTTGTTTTTTTGGGAACGTGACGTGCAGGAACTATGGTAGAACTGACTGACACCCTGATAACGGTGGCTATTTAGTCTGCGACCCAGACAAATGTCGCACAGAGAATTTTCTGGATCAAGCGGTAGATGATATTGGTAGCAAATGACTTGGTTGTATTGTGTGACGTACAGAAAGTGTCACCTGGACAGTATATACGGATGGGAGCTAGTGTGCTGAACTGTGACACACAGAAAGGTTACACGCAGCTGAGTAAAATGGATTTGTATCACTGAGCTAAAACAAGTGAAAAAAAAATTTTTTTTTAATATTTGTTTTTTTATATTTTTTATAAAATTTTGTTTTTTTGGGAACGTGATGTGCAGGAACTATGGTAGAACTGACTGACACCCTGTTAACAGTGGCTATTTAGTCTGCGACCCAGACAAATGTCGCACAGAGAGTTTTCTGGATCAAGCTGTAGATGATATTGGTAGCAAATGACTTGGTTGTATTGTGTGATGTACAGAAAGTGTCACCTAAACAGTATATACGGATGGGAGCTAGTGTACTGAACTGTGACACACAGAAAGGTTACACGCAGCTGAGTAAAATGGATTTGTATCACTGAACTAAAACAACTGAAAAAATTATTATTTTTTTTTATATTTAGTTTTTTTGGGAACGTGACGTGCAGGAACTATGGTAGAACTCACTGACACCCTGTTAACGGTGGCTATTTAGTCTGCGACCCAGACAAATGTCGCACAGAGAATTTTCTGGATCAAGCGGTAGATGATATTGGTAGCAAATGACTTGGTTGTATTCTGTGACGTACAGAAAGTGTCACCTGGACAGTATATACGGATCGGAGCGAATGTGCTGAACTATGACACACAGAAAGGTTACACACAGCTGAGTAAAATGGATTTGTATCACTGAACTAAAACAACTGAAAAAATAATTTTTTTTTATATTTGTTTTTTTATATTTTTTTAAATTTTGTTTTTTTGGGAACGTGACGTGCAGGAACTATGGTAGAACTCACTGACACCCTGTTAACGGTGGCTATTTAGTCTGCGACCCAGACAAATGTCGCACAGAGAATTTTCTGGATCAAGCGGTACATGATATTGGTAGCAAATGACTTGGTTGTATTGTGTGACGTACAGAAAGTGTCACCTGGACAGTATATACGGATGGGAGTGAATGTGTACTGAACTGTGACACACAGAAAGGTTACACGCAGCTGAGTAAAATGGATTTGTATCACTGAGCTAAAACAACTGAAAAAATATTTTTTTTTTATATTTGTTTTTTTATATTTTTTTTATATTTTGTTTTTTGGGAACGTGACGTGCAGGAACTATGGTAGAACTGACTGACACCCTGATAACGGTGGCTATTTAGTCTGCGACCCAGACAAATGTCGCACAGAGAATTTTCTGGATCAAGCGGTAGATGATATTGGTAGCAAATGACTTGGTTGTATTGTGTGACGTACAGAAAGTGTCACCTGGACAGTATATACGGTGGGAGCTAGTGTGCTGAACTGTGACACACAGAAAGGTTACACGCAGCTGAGTAAAATGGATTTGTATCACTGAGCTAAAACAACTGAAAAACTATTTTTTTTTTATATTTTGTTTTTTTGGGAACGTGACGTGCAGGAACTATGGTAGGACTGACTGACACCCTGTTAACGGTGGCTATTTAGTCTGCGACCCAGACAAATGTCGCACAGAGAATTTTCTGGATCAAGCTGTAGATGATATTGGTAGCAAATGACTTGGTTGTATTCTGTGACGTACAGAAAGTGTCACCTGGACAGTATATATGGATTGGAGTGAGTCAGTGCTGAACTGTGACACACAGAATGGTTCCACAGTGCTGTGTGCAATGGATTTGTATCACTGAGATAGAACAATAAAAAAAAAACAGGGTTAGATATGGCGATAGCTGCACTACTAGTGCCAGCCAGCCAGCCAAGCCAGGAGACAAAAAAAAAAATCTTCTAGCCCTTAGAAGGGCTGTTGGGTTCTTTGTGGGTGATTCCTGTCTAACTGAGAACTAAATTCAGGCCCTAACACTGTCCCTGAAAGGCAGCAGCTCTATCCCTAACGACATCCAGACGGCATCTGAGCCGAGCGCCGTGGCCAGTCACTAGTATATTCCAGGGTCACCTGATCAGGCCAGCCAACCCCTGCTATCGACATGTAAGGGCCCCACGTGATGCTGGGTGTACTGTAGAGTCTCCTGGCTTGTGATTGGCTGTGTTTATAGGCGCCAAAAAAGCACGATGCGGAAGTTGCCATTTCCTCGAGTATGGCGAGATACTCGTCCGAGCTGCGAGTATTTACGAGTACCCTAATACTCGAACGAGCACCAAGCTCGGACGAGTATGCTCGCTCATCTCTAACTGTAAGTAGACTAGATGGCTGGGTTTTGTGGAATGTTTCTGATATATAATGATTAGTACCAACCAAAACCAGACTAAAGAACGATGACCAATGAACCAGTGTCAGGGTTATGGGTTCCCAAGGCTCATCGATGTGTGAAAGAGGAGAAAATCCCACAGAAGAGTTTCTGTAGCACAATTTTCTGGAAAAAGCTTATCCTTGTCATGATAGAAAGATGCCAGAATGCAAAATTCATCTCCATTCTCTGTTTGTACAGCTGTACTGAAATAGACCAGAGGGATCATGAACACATGAGCATCAGAACTGGAGCATGGAGGAATGGAAGAAGGTAGCCTAGTCGGATTAATCATGTGAATGGTGTGTTTGCATCACTTACATGGGCAAAAATTGCAGCAGGAAGATGGCAAGTCAGTGGAGGCTGTGTGATGGCAGTTTTTTTTTTTTTTATACTGGGAAACCATGGTTCCTGGTGTTCAGGCAAATGTTCCTTTGACATGTACCACCTAACTAAACACTATTGCAACATACTCCTTTATGGTATGAGGTGGATCTACAATATTAATAAAAAGATCTCAGATGTACCCAAGAAGGTGCATAAATAAACAACTCTGCATTGGCTGAGGTACAAAAAGTAGAAATATTCTTATAAGTCTGAGAGCATGCCAATTTGTCCCTCACCATAATTACTGCTAATTGCCTGAGAGAAACTAGTTAGGAGGTGTAAACCATCAGATTATGTAATCAAATTATATTTATTAGCATATGGAACATCAGATTAATATCCAAAATAAATTATTTGCTGTGTCTCTGTCCATCCATGCCTAGTGATAATGATTAACAAATAAGGGCAGTTGGTTGAGGGCAAGGTTAGAATTTCTACTCCTCCCCTTACAGAACAATCATCTAACTTCATAAAGGAATAGCACATAGGGTTGATGCTCGAGTTAAAGGGGTTGTCCCATGAAAAATATTCTACAGCTTTCAAACCAGCACCTGGATCTAAATACTTTTGTAATGGTATATAATTAAAAATGTAGTATAGCCAAAGAGTTATTCAATGAAATCTATCTGTATAGTGCAACCTGCTGTTAGCTCTTTTTCTAATTTCTCTGTCCACCTCGCTAAGGTGAACACACATGCTCAGTTCCATCCTTCAGCAGCCACTAGTTTCAACAGACTGGACACAACCCTTAAGAAAGAACATGCCCATTGAGCTGGCAACTCAAAATAAATGTAACAGAACAATAGGAGCAATGAATGGGAAGATGGCTGGATCCATGTGAGGTATAGGGCTGGTTCTAGGTTTGTTGGAAATATATATACTATATGATGTCTGATTTTCATTTTTTATATTAATCATGAGAAAACCCCTATAAGTCTACAGAATTTGTAATTGTTGATATCATAGGTCTTCAGCTTTACCAATTACAGTTACATTTTAACCAATTATATTGCTCATCGATAATAACAATATAATGTCTGGCTGTTAAATCTTAGAGAAGGTAAAAGTATATAGGGTTCCATACTTCAGTTATTTTGAAAAGTTATTCTCAAATGTATTTGTGTATGACCTTCTGCCTATGAGTTCACATAATTACATTTAACTGTGTTTATTTTATGCTTAAGCAAAATCTTTCATAACACCAGATATTGATAGCCCATTAAAGAAACACAAATATCTAAGAAATGAATACCTGATGTGTTCAGTGTAAATCATATCATTCCATGTCATTGTTAGTCACTATCTATACATTATTTTTATCATGTTAAATAATTCATGTCTATATGAAAACCTGTATGCAGATGTTTATGGGGGATTTCAGAAACAAATTCTCTATAGTCACATGTTTCTTGAATAATGCACTTAAACCATTTGGACACATTTTTATATGACATTTGTAATTTTATCTTCTAGCATTTGGAATATTATCATATTGCAATACTGAATTTCTAATCTACTCTATATGACAAACTACTTTACCAAATAGGACAGTAAGAAAAGAATGACAAGAGGGAATTCTTTTTTGACCATTAAAGTTTAGTGATATCATTTTATTGTTATTACTAGCCAAAGCACAACTGTAAATTGCAGTAAATAATTTACTTCCTGCAACTTTGACAGTGAAGGTACCAAAGTTAAATGATAATGAAAAGTGAGTGTGATGGGAGAAATGTATTGGGGGAGGGTGGCAAAATGCAACCTGCCACATTTGTGTGGTAGCTAACATCACCATATGTATTCCTGTGTATGGCAAAGAGAGTTGGCCCTGGAATTAAAATGCAGATGCCAACTCTATTTTCAGGGTTCTTTACATGCGGTTGGCACAGTTTGACTAGAGATTAATCTTGTTGCATAGCAGGAGTGAACTACCTTCAAGTTCCTTTTCGCCAAAAAAATAAAATTTATTCTGTGTACTCTTTCATTGTTATATATTTTGTCATATACAGTGCTCTATTTGCATTTAGGCTTACATATGAGGTCTCCTATAATAATTTTTAATACAGTATTATGAATATGCACACAGACCTTTTAGGGGTTTCTCATGTTCTTAGCTACCATTGGTATAGGCAATCAATGTGTAACTTATGAGGACCCAATCCTTTCTTTCTTTATTATGACAACATAACAGTAGATTTATATGTGGACTCCATATGGAGGTGTCTGGTAATGAAGCTCAGCCTCAATAAATCACTCATTCACTTGTTTCCTCATTACAGTTTCAATTATTAACGGAAGCACACCCTCTGTCTACAGGGAACGTGTTGCTGTCCAATGATTTTTAAGTCATCAAAAAAGATGTAACCAAGAACAACAATTATCATTTGTTCTTAATATCTGGACACGTTTGATATGAGGCAGTGCTTTGGTACAATTTCTGAAGTTAAGGGAAGGGACATTGCCAAACATGAACAAACATTAACAATAACTCCATATACTTTGTGAAAACCCTATTATATTATTCTAACACTATTATATTTTGCAAAATTCCTAATCTTAGTTCTATTATACTTTGCAAAAATAACGCTAGATATTCCATAGAATAACCAAGCGTTCTATAAAATACCTTGGGAAAGTATATATATGTTAATAATGAAATAATGTAAATACATGTGCCGTTTAAACATATTTTTTCTGATAACTGTAAGATTATAAGCAATGAAAGACGTAAACTGATGGTTGTGCAGTCATATATTAAGATTTACTAATCCTGTTTAGACAATGCACAATGATCAATTTGGTGCATCTCGTCTTGTCTGTATCTTTATCCAAATGGTACCCCTTTCTGGCAAGAAATTCCCTCTTGTCAGATGAACATTAAAGGGAGTCTTTCACCTGTTTTTCACTTGTATAACTAAGAGCACTGCCCCACAGAAGATTGCATACACATCCCAGACATACCTGTGTGCATGTTGTGTCTGTATTAAATGTCCAGGAAAAGCACTTTTATTCTGCTGAAAAACAGCTCCCAAGTGCCCAGCTCTGCTGCTGCAAGTGCCCAAAGCTAACCAGATTGAAGAGGTGAGGGCTGCTTTATCTGCTCATATCTTGGGATTGGTGGCAGATAGAAAAATCACAGCATTATATCCAGTATATCAGAAGATATAGCTGTTAGAAATTGAGTTGGAAGAGAAAGTTGTTTTTAGTTTCACTTTTAGCTGGGCCCTTAAGTGCTGTTTTCCTGCAGAATAGAAGTGCTTTTCCTGGACATGGAATACAGACACAAAGTGCACACAGATATGTCTGGGATGTGTATGCAATATTCTGTGGGGCACTGCTGTTAGTTATATAGGTGAAAAACAGGTGAGTGACTCTGTCTAAAACAGTTAATAAACGTGGTCTTCAGCATGTACCCCACTTTTTTTTTTTAATTGTGAAATTGCTCCACAATTCTGGTGGATTTTAATTAGTAAATCTCCCCCACAGGTTTTTTTTGTTAGCTTTTTGTTGTTTCTATCTATTGACAGGTGATAAGCTGTTTTTTTCACAGATTCTAAACCAAATAATAGGTGAAAACAGTAAAAATGTGATAAAGATTTGAAGAGACTAGATTCTACTGTAGCTGCCAATAAAGTAAGTTGTTATAATGCAGAACTCTAGTTTATCTTTGCCTCTAGGCAAGATGAAGTTTCAGCCTTAAGGTAGTAAATGCTGCTCCAGGTGTATCACAGTATCACATATCATAAATGTTAGTTCATCTAGTGGAATTGGAATAGTTTCTAATAATACATGTTGATTCTAGTTTTATACTTACGATCACCAGAAGATGCCCAAGTAGGTCTTCTTTTCAATTCCTCGAGTAACTGACTGACCGTATTCCACTCTGTATTCAGATCTTCTACCTTTCTCTGGTGAAAATAAACATGACATGTGTTAGGTGTAATAATCAAGTCTCTAAATTGTATTAAATCTAACAAAAACAATTTCATGGTTGTATAAAACTGAATATTTTTGAAGACTGACAAGACAGACTTCCCATGTATATGTATTTCCTTGTCATTTAAATGTAATAATTGATATGCAGGATTCCTGGTTCTTGTATTTAACACTGTAAATCACTAGAGTGGATAAGGACCAGTACTATTATGGAATTTTGATTAAAACAACTAGATATGAATTGCTTAGAAATTATTTTCCATCCTGTTATTCAAAGCAAATTGTTTAGCTTTGTAAAATAATATGTAAATATGTAAATTCTAAAGCATAACTTGGAGCTTTTGAATCCCAATACAAAATCTGTTACAAGACCCTCAGATAGCATTTACTAGTAACTTATTACTATTTGTGGCAGAGGGGTCTATATGACCCCTCAGATACCAGGGCCTGGATGCAATCCTAACTTTGTTTTTTTTTATCTTTACCCCTGTATATATCCCACTACCCTAAACTAACCTATGAATACAGTATCATTTCTGTTCTAGGTAGTCTAATCTATATAACCTTTAGAGAATTCCTAGTCAGGTCAATAAGAGAATACACTAGTTAATATGAATGGAGAACTGTATTGTCTATATTTTAATGTAAGAATATTTAGGAATGTACAATATCAATTTATCTGTATTTGTTTTGGCCCTTTTTGAGCCTAAACTTACTCTGGTAAACATGTGTCGATTTCATACATGTTTGTATAGTGCTTTCTTTAGTGGCATTTTTATCTTCACATTTGTGAATTGTGTTTAGAGAAGAGTTTTGAAAAAATGCCTAAAAAACACCATTGTTACAACATGCTCCCCAATTGATAAAAAACACCACTATCCCCCCCCTCAAAAAGCAACAGTTTCTATATTTCATGGACTAATCAAATAAGAATCAACACTGACAATCTTTTACAGTAACAGAAGATGTCCGATGGTGTGTAAAATGTAATTTACTTAGTGTCTGAAGATCTCCATTTAGTGTCTGCTCTGATTATGTCCCAGCTCTGCTTAAACTAGGCGGAAGTGGTGTTATGACACTGTGACTGACGAGGCTACATGCCAGACTAAATATCCCTTGAATTCCCTCATGCACTTATGTTTTAGTACCACTTCGTAGACAGGTCAGTTATCCTAGCAACAATTAAGAACCACAAGGTGATTTATCAGCAATTATGGAGCCATAGCAAGTCTATATCTGCATTTGCTGCTTTAAATTAAGTAAATATACTTTTGTATACAGTACAGACCAAAAATTTGGATATACCTTCTCATTCAAAGAGTTTTCTGTATTTTCATGACTATGAAAATTGTAGATTCACACTGAAGGCATTAAAACTATGAATTAACACATGTGGAATTATATACTTAACAAAAAAGTGTGATACAACTGAAAATATGTCTTATATTATAGGTTCTTCAAAGTAGCCACCTTTTGCTTTGATTACTGCTTTGCACACTCTTGGCATTCTCTTGATGAGCTTCAAGAGGTAGTCACCTGAAATGGTATTCCAACAGTCTTGAAGGAGTTCCCAAAGATGCTTAGCACTTGATGGCCCTTTTGCCTTCACTCTGCGGTCCAGCTCACCCCAAACCATCTCGATTGGGTTCAGGTCTGGTGACTGTGGAGGCCAGGTCATGTGGCGTAGCACCCCATCGCTCTCCTTCTTGGTCAAATAGCCCTTACACAGCCTGGAGGTGTGTTTGGGGTCATTGTCCTGTTGATAAATAAATGATGGTCCAACTAAACGCAAACCGGATGGAATAGCATGCCGCTGCAAGATGCTGTGGTAGCCATTCTGGTTCAGTATGCCATCAATTTTGAATAAATCCCCAACAGTGTCACCAGCAAAGCACCCCCACACCATCACAGCTCCTCCTCCATGCTTCATGGTGGGAACCAGGCATGTAGAGTCCATCCGTTCACCTTTTCTGCGTGGCACAAAGACATGGTGGTTGGAACCAAAGATCTCAAATTTGGACTCATCAGACCAAAGCACAGATTTCCACTGGTCTAATGTCCATTCCTTGTGTTTTTAGCCCAAACAAGTCTCTTCTGCTTGTTGCCTGTCCTTATCAGTGGTTTCCTAGCAGCTATTTTACCATGAAGGCCTGCTGCACACAGTCTTCTCTTAACAGTTGTTGTAGAGATGTGTCTGCTGCTAGAACTCTGTGTAGCATTGACCTGGTCTCTAATCTGAGCTGCTGTTAACCTGCGATTTCTGAGGCTGGTGACTCAGATGAACTTATCCTCCTTAGCATAGGTGACTTTTGGTCTTCCTTTCCTGGCGGCGGTCCTCATGTGAGCCAGTTTCTTTGTAGCGCTTGATGGTTTTTGCGACTGCACTTGGGGACACTTTCAAAGTTTTCCCAATTTTTTGGACTGACTGACCTTCATTTCTTAAAGTAATGATGGCCACTTGTTTTTCTTTACTTAGCTGCTTTTTTCTTGCCATAATACAAATTCTAACAGTCTATTCAGTAGGACTATCAGCTGTGTATCCACCTGACTTGTGCCCAACACAACTCATGGTCCCAACCCCATTTATAAGGCAAGAAATCCCACTTATTAAACCTGACAGGGCACACCTGTGAAGTGAAAACTATTTCAGGTGACTACCTCTTGAAGCTCATCAAGAAAATGCCAAGAGTGTGCAAAGCAGTATTCAAGGCAAAAGGTGGCTACTTTGAAGAACCTAGAATATAAGACATATTTACAGTTGTTTCACACTTTTTTTAAGTATATAATTCCACATGTGTTAATTCATAGTTTTGATGCCTTCAGTGTGAATCTACAATTTTCATAGTCATGAAAATAAAGAAAACTCTTTGAATGAGAAGGTGTGTCCAAACTTTTGGTCTGTACTGTATATAGATATATTTATTAGAGGTAGTAAAATACTTTAAGTATATTGGAAAAAAAGATTTTATCTGGTTGACTTCTTTACCATTCTGTATGTATAGCAAAAATGCCACCATTTACTACTCAGAAGCTTGATTGCTTTAAAATACATATGTTGGCATGATCAAAGGTCCTTAACCCCTTAAGGCCGAAGCTACTTTTACACTTAATGCCGAAGCCACATTTTTAAAATCTGCCATGTGTCACTTTATCAATTCATAACTTTGGGATTCTTTCACCGATTCGACTGATTCCAAGATTGTTTTTTCGTGACACATTGTACTCCACGACAGTGGTAAATTTGAGTCAATATAAATCACCTTTATTTATAAAAAAATCCTAAATTTACAGAAAATTTGGAAAAATTTGTAATTTTCAAACTTTGAATTTCTCTGCTATTAAGGCAGATAGTGATCCCTCACAAAATAGTTATTACTTTACATGTCCCATATGTCTACTTTATGTTGCCATCATTTTGTAGATGTAATTTTATTTTTTGGGGATGTTAGAAGGCTTAGAATTTTAGAATCAATTCTTAAATTTTTTTAGAAATTTTCCAAAACCATTTTTTTTAAGCACCAGTTCAGTTCTGAAGTCACTTTGTGGGGCTAACATAATAGAAACCACCATAAATGACCCCATTTTAGAAACTACACCCCTCAAGGTTTTCAAAACTAATTTTACAAACTGTGTTAACCCTTTATGTATTCCACAAGAATTAAAGGAAAATGGAGATGACATTTCAAAATTTCACTTTTTTTGCAGATTTTCCATTTTAATCCATTTTTTCCTGTAACAAATCAAGGGTTAATAGCAAAAAAAACCTAAAAAATTATTACCCTGATTCTGCGATTTAAAGAAACACCCCGCATGTGATTGTAAACTACTGTATGGGCGCATGGCCAAGCGCAGAAGGAAAGGTGCGCCAGATGGTTTTTGGAGGGCGGATTTTGCTGGACTGGTTTTGAGACACCATGTCCCATTTGAAGCCCCCCCGATGCACCCCTACAGTAGAAACAACCAAAAAGTGCCCATATTTTGGAAACTAAGGGATAAGGTGACAGTGTTATTGATACTATTTTGGGGAACATATGATTTTTGATCACTTTATATTACACTTTTTGTTAGGCAAGGTAAACAAAAATGGCTGTTCTGGCTGTTTTTTTTTTTTTTTACTGTGTTCACCTGAGGGGTTAACTAATGTGATATTTTTGTAGAGCAGGTTGTTACGAACGTGGCAGTACCTAACATGTATAGTTTTTTATTTTTATTTAAGTTTTACACAATAATATCATTTTTGAAACAAAAAAAATCCATGTTTTAGTGTCTCCATTGTGAGAGCTGTAGTTTTTTTATTTTTTGGGCGATTATCTCAGGTAGGGGCTCATTTTTTGCGGGAAGAGGTGACGGTTAGATTGGTACTATTTTGGGGGGCATACGCCTTTTTGATCGCTTGGTATTACACTTTTTGTGATGTAAAGTGACAAAAATTGGCTTTTTTGACCCTGTTTTTATTTTATTTTTTTTACTGTGTTCACCTGAGGGGTTAACTCATGTGATATTTTTGTAGAGCAGGTTGTTACGGACGTGGCGATACCTAACATGTATAGTTTTTTTAATTTATTTAAGTTTTACACAATAATTTCATTTTTGAAACAAAAAAATCCATGTTTTAGTGTCTCTATTGTGAGAGCTGTAGTTTTTTTATTTTTTGGGCGATTGTCTCAGGTAGGGGCTCATTTTTTGTGGGAAGAGGTGACGGTTAGATTGGTACTATTTTGAGGGGCATACGCCTTTTTGATCGCTTGCTATTACACTTTTTGTGATGTAAAGTGACAAAAATAGCTTTTTTGAACCTGTTTTTATTTTTATTTTTTTACGGTGTTCACCTGAGGGGTTGGGACATGTGATATTTTTGTAGAGCAGGTTGTTACGAACGTGGCGATACCTAACATGCTTGGGGTATTTTTTATCTTTTTTTACTAATTTCAAATTTGAGTTTTGGGGGAAAAAGGGATTTTTTTTAACACTTTTTTTTTACACTTTTTTTTATTTTTTTTACACTTTCTTAGACTCAGACCCACTTGGTTCTTGAAGATCAAGTGGGTCTGATTGTTCTATAATACACTACAGTACACTGTATAGTGTACTGCAGTGCATTTTCACTGTTGCTAAACCTTTAGCAGGAGCCTGATGAGGCTTAGCTTACACCATGGCAACCGAGACGCTTCTGAAAGCGTCTGGTTGCCATGGTAACCACCGGGACGCTGCCACAGCAGAGCAGCGTCCCGATGGAAGGGAGAGGGAGCTTCCTCCCTCTCATCTGGCCACACCATCGGCGCTGCCAGCGCCCGATGGGAGAGGGAGGGAGCTCCCTCCCTGTTAACCCCTTCCATACAGCGGTCCCTACGGACCGCGGCATGGAAGGGGTTAAACTGCTGACATCGGTGCCAGCACCGATGTCAGCAGTTTCAAGCAGAGTATCAGCTGTATGCTGATACTCTGCTTGATAACGCTCGGCCATCCTGAAATTGCGGGCGGCACTCTCGCCGCAGCCGCCCGCACATCGCTCACCCGCCCGCCCGCTAGCTATATCTTCCCCCCCCACCCACCCAAACGGCCATCAAAGTAAACAGTGGGGTGGGGGGGGATATATAGTATATTGCAAATTTTTTTTTTTTTTTTTAATTTTACAGTTTATTGCAGCACGATCGCTGCGATTGGCTAGTCTGAACAGACTAGCCAATCACAGCGATCGCTAGCCCAGGACCGCCCCCATTGGTCCCGGGCTGGTTAGCTGAGACCCCTGGCTGTAAGTAACAGCCGGGGTCTCAGCACTGTCACCGTGTCATCAGACATGGTGACAGTTTAATGCCATGACGGCTTATCCCGTCATGGGGCGGCAAGCGGCTCCTGCCCATGACGGGATAAGCCGTCATTCGGCGTTAAGGGGTTAAAGGGAATGTGTCACCCAAATTCTGGAGTATAATCTACAACAATCCATGTGTAGTAAAGCAGAAAAAGTGTCGGATCACTATTTTTTAATTTTCCTAATGTCCTCAATTCACACACTGTCAGCTCTCAAAACTGCACTGAAATACCGACAGTGGGATAATAGGGGGTAGTATGAAAGTAAAGAATAGTGATCTTGACTCAGTATCTGTAGTACTAATCATGTATTACTGTTGATAATGGTCCAAAACCGGGGTGACCTTTAAGATAACCATATATAGACCCAATGTGAGTACTTGATGAGTACAAGCTAAACACATATAATAATCATACTTTTAAGCAGTGTAAAAGGAAAATATACTTATATAAAAATGTTCTAAGCATTTAAATTGAAAAGGTTTTCGGGTGAAAAAACTTAAAAAGACCACAAAAGATTAAAAATAAAAAAAATAAGCCAATCCCTACCTGTGTGTTTTGTTTCCCCAATGCTCTTCACTTCCTGATTCCAGCTTCACTTGCTGAAAATGCCAAGAAACGCCTGCTCAGCCAATTGTTGGCCATAGTAGTGACTTGCATTAACTGGTGATTGGCTGACTGGCCTTTCCTGGCCTTTTTAGTGTATTAAGCCAGAACTTAGAAGTGAAGAGCTGTGTGCACTAGACCAATATTGAAATGGCAACAGTGTGGGATTTGCGATGGTAAGTATGGTTTATTTATTTATTTATTTATTTAACTCCTAAAGACCTATTTAAAAAAAAGTTATTTGAGAGGAAAACTGGTCTACTGAAACACCTGGTAAATAGAGGATGCAACCTCCAAGGTAATGGATACTGCATCGTTGTGCCTATAGAGAATAATTCTATTAAGGCAAAAAAGCCTTAGGAGAACTCACAGTGTAATACATAATTTTTTAGGTGATTTGGAGCACTTTTGATTTAGGTAAAATCGATTTAGTTCCAAATTGAATAGCGTAACCCATTCTGTCAAATCAAACAAATAAAATTTTGAGTGATTCACTCATCTCTACCAAACTCCAATACAATTCTGATAGAATGCATATGTGGTCCATGGGATTAATCACTTACCATTTGACAACAAAGTAATCAGTGTCATAATTTCCAGGATAAATAGTGATGAACGAAGTTATGAAAAATTTTATTTGGCTGCTTTGTTGAATTTCAAAAAAGAAATTTGATTTGTGACAAATTACTTTGTCAGAAAACGCATTCCTTTGTATGTAGTGGGCGCATTGATGGGGAACAGCCATTGCACTGCCCCCGTCATTGAACCCTCAGATGTCATGTTCATCATTGATTGCTGTATCTGATGCTACAATTGAGGCCTTTCAGGGCTTTCAGGGCACTGATGACATCACCGTGATCGATCAGCGCGCTGGCATGGTGACGTCATCCCGCGCAAGATTTTGCATGGTATCTTAATCAAGATGGCTGCGATGGCCTCTCCATGAGCAAATGGATGGGTTGAATATGGATTTTTTTACATCCATTTTAGGAAAAAATAAATTTGTCACCACGAAGGGAAAGGAATTTTTCCCTGAAATTAAGATGTAAGTCAATTCATTTGACTTCGATTCGCTCAACACTAATTATAAACTGATGCACCTTGCAAGTATAAACATTGCATAAAATTAATAAGTAATAGAGAGATTGTTATATCAAAAGACCGTTATCCCATTCCCCACCTCACAGAGGACATAGGTGACCTGCTCCAATACTTTCACACTGAAACTGTCTAGCTATGAATTTCCCCAACTGTCTCGGCAAAACAATTATCTCAAAGAAATGTGAATCTATGCTTGAAACTATTTAACTATGCATATTATGTTCAAACAGTTCTGTCTTATTATTTTATCATAGGCAGTCAACTGGAATTGAAAAACAATCTATACCTAACTGTCAGAACTCTTTGTCAGATGTTCAACATTTTTCCTCCAGGCCGATGAGAAGAAATAAAGGCCACAGACAATCACAATGCATTTTTTTACATTAATTTATAAATTAGACAGAAATAAAAAAAAATAACTTTTCAGTGAAACTTAAAAAAAACAAAAAAACCTAAAGGAATATTTGTGTCAAACAACACAGACTAGAGATTGACTGTAACTTAAAATGAACATGCCAAAATTGTTCAACCATAAAAACTCTGAATTGCTGCATGCCTTGCTTTCCTTTAAAAGGATATTTTGGAGAGGTGAAGTAGCTTGCCCAAGGTCACACAGCTAGAGGATAAGCGAGAAATGGTACAAATTATTTATGTTACAAAACCAAAGAGAATTCTATCTCCATTGTTTTCTTTTCTTTAGCTTTACTTGGCAAACTTAGACATAAATAATTTCTTTACAACTTACAAAATAAACTGAGGCCATAATCATAATTATATATCACCATGATCATGCTGACATGCTACACACACAATAAGCTATGGTAAAATAAATTCTGCTATTAAAATCTACAGCTTGCCCAACAAAAAAACAAAAAACAAAAACAAGCCCTGATTGAATATTAACCCCTTCAAGCGACAGTTTGGACCAAATGCCGGGGCCCATTTTTCAAATCTGACATGTGTCACTTTATGTGGTAATAACTTTGGAATGCTTTTACTTATCCAGGCCATTCTGAGATTGTTTTCTCATCACATATTGTACTTCATGACAGTGGTAAATTTGAGTCAAAATATTTCATTCTTATTTATAAAAAAAAATACCAAATTTACCAAAAATTTAGAAAAATTTGCAAATTTCCAAATGTCAAATTCTCTACTTTTAAAATACATAGTAATACCTCCAAAAATAGTTATTACTTTACATTCCCTATGTTTATACTTCATGTTTGGATCATTTTGAAAATTACATTTTATTTTTTTGGGACGTTAGAAGGCTTAGAAATTTAGAAGCAAATCTTTTCCAAAAATTTCCAAAACTCACTTTTTAAGGACCAGTTCAGGTCTGAAGTCACTTTGTGAGGCTTCCATCAAAGAAACCACTAAAAAATGACCCCATTTTAGAAACTACACCCCTCAAGGTATTCAAAACTGATTTTACAAACGTCATTAACCCTATAGGTGTCCCACAAGAATTAAAGGAAAATGTAGCCAAAATTTTCAAATTTCACTTTTTTGGCAGATTTTCCATATAAATCATTTTATTCAGAGAATAAAGCAAGGGGTAACTGTTAAACAAAACTCAATAATTATTACCCTGATTCTGTAGTTTACCGAAATGCCCCATTTGTGATCATAAACTGCTGTATAGGCACAAGGCAGGGCGCAGAAGGAAAGGAACGCCAGGGCAGATTTCACTGGAAAAATTTTAAGCTGCCATGTCACATTTGATGCACCCCTAGAGTAGGAAACTCCAAAAAACTGACCCCATTATGGAAACTACGGGATAAGTTGGCAGTTTTGTTAGTACTATTTTAGAGTACATACGATTTTTAATAGCTTTATATTACACTTTTTGTGAGGAAAGGTAACAAAAAATAGCAGTTTTGGCATTGTTTTTATTTTTTGTTATTTACAACATTCATCTGACAGATTAAATCATGTGATATTTTTATAGAGCAGGTCGTTACGGACGCGACAATATCTAATATGTATACTTTTTTAATTTATTTAAGTTTTACACAATAATATTATTTTTGAAACAAAAAAATCATGTTTTAGTGTGTCCATAGTCAGAAAGCTGTATTTTTTTTATTTTTTGGGCGATTGTCTCAAGTAAGGGCTCATTTTTTGCGGGACAAGATGACGGTTAGATTGGTACTATTTTTGGGGGCATACGCTTTTTTGATCGCTTGGTATTTATTTTTTGTGATGAAATGTGATAAAAAATGGCTTTTTTAGACAGTTTTTATTTTATTTTTTTACGGTGTTTACCTGAGGGGAGAGATCATGTGATATTTTGGTAGAGCAGGTTGTTACAGACATGGCAATACCTAACATGTATACTTATTTTTATATATTTAAGTTTTACACAATAATATAATTTTTGAAACAAAAAAATCATGTTTTAGTGTCTCCATAGTCAGAGAGCTGTAGTTTTTTTTTAATTTTTTGGCGATTGTCTTAGGTAGGGGCTCATTTTATGCGGGATGAGATTATGGTTTGATTGGTACCATGTTGGGGTAAATATGCTTTTTTGATCGCCTGCTCTTACACTTTTTGTGTGGCAAGGTGACAAAAAATGGCTGTTTTGGTATAGCTTTTAAAAAAAAAATTTGCATACACCTGGTGGGGTGGACCATGTGACGCTTTTATAGAGGCGGTCGATACGGACGCGGCGATACCTAATATGTGTACTTTTTCTATTTTTTTTTTACTTTTTTTATTTCATTTGGGGAAAAGGGCGCTTTTTTACTTTTTCACACTTTTTTTAGCTTTCTTTTTACACTTTTTTTATCTTTCTTTTTACACTTTTTTTTAACTTTCTTTTTACATTTTTTTTTAATTTATCAAGACCTATTTGGATCTTGAAGATCCAGTGGGCTTGATGGCTATACAGTGCATTGCAATAGTCATCTATTGCAATGCACTGTATCAGTGCTACACTAAGGCTGATCAGACCCTGAGGGTCTAATCAGCCTTAGGTACATGGCAGCCAGGGCGCTTTTGTAAAGCGTCTGGTTGCCATGGTCACCATCGGGCCGCTGCCACTGCAGCAGCGGCGGCCCGATGGAAGAGAGAGGGAGCTCCCTCCCTCTTAACCCCATGGATGCTGCGGGCAGCTACTGACCACAGCATCTATGGGGTTAAACAGCTGAAATCTGTGCCAGCACCGATTTTAGCTGTAGCAGTGGAGTGTGAGCTGTAATTATAGCTCACACTCTCTGCTGATGGCAGCGGCTCCGATCCTGAGCCGCTGCCATCACATAATACAGCGCAGGAGGGGGCAGAAGGAGGCAACCGGGGGCACTACAAAGAGAGGGGGCACTACAAGGGGGGGCATTATAATTTTCAAAATAATATGGGGGCACAGGAGACATCTTACCTGGTTTCAGGCTGCGATCTCCAGAGTGGAGATCGCAGCCGTAAACCGGCATTTTAACAATGAAGCGCTGGATTGGTTAGTCTGCAGAGACTAACCAATCGGAGCGCTTGCCGGCAAGGGACCACTCTGATTTGTCCCTTGCCGGCTTCCCCGAGGTCTCTGCTCTCCGGGAGAGCGGAGACTCCGGGGCTGTGACACTTTATAGTGTCACAGTCCCGGTAAGCAGTTTGGACGTAACTGTACGTCCAAATGCCGCAACTTACTTGCACTTTGGATGTACAGTTACGTCCAAATGCGCCAAGGGGTTAATAAAAAATGTAAAAAGTTACATTTCTTGGAAGCAGGGGAGAAATAAATGGGAAAGAAAAACAAAAATTGTCTGGGCCATTAAAGTGTTAAAGAAATGATAATATTGAGAGGTCAACAGTGCTTAGTTGTGTTTTTAACTCAGTGTATACAGTAGCAATGAAAAATGTGATAAAGCCGATAATTACAATCTTTGTTTTTTATATCTGTAATAACTACCCATCTGCACTGGCAAAATAAGCAAAAAAAAAAAAGATACAATAGTGTTCTTGCCAGGGAATAAATAGGAATACAGCCCCAAGTCAGTGAGGCTGCATTTGCAAAGATGACAAGGTAAAAATAATGCTTTCATTTTTTATTCAAATATTATGAAAATTGCAATTATAAACTAAACCAAATTAGAAGCCGAGTTGTAATTTAGAGCTGCCCCTTACTGAAATGCTCGATGAAACAAATAATAACAAGACTTTTGTTTCCATTCCAGATGCCTTGCAGCAATTAACAGTGAGATGTAATATAACTTTTTCTATGCTCATTCAAGCCTGCTTATATTTAAAGAAAACCTCTTACCACGAAATGCAGTGCAATCTGCAGGCTGCATATTATAGATCAGGAGGAGCTGAGCAGATTAACATAAAGCTTTGTGAGAAGAGGTTCAATAAAACTTAGAATTTTATAAATTTGAATCTCTGATGTTTTTTTTTTTTTTTCTGAATCTTTTCCAACAGAACTACACTCACTGGCCACTTTATTAGGTACACCTGTCCAACTGCTCGTTAACACTTAATATCTAATCAGCCAATCACATGGCGGCAACTCAGTGCATTTAGGCATGTAGACATGGTCAAGACAATCTCCTGCAGTTCAAACCGAGCATCAGTATGGGGAAGAAAGGTGATTTGAGTGCCTTTGAACGTGGCATGGTTGTTGGTGCCAGAAGGGCTGGTCTGAGTATTTCAGAAACTGCTGATCTACTGGGATTTTCACGCACAACCATCTCTAGGGTTTACAGAGAATGGTCCGAAAAAGAAAAAACATCCAGTGAGTGGCAGTTCTGTGGGCGGAAATGCCTTGTTGATGCCAGAGGTCAGAGGAGAATGGGCAGACTGGTTCGAGCTGATAGAAAGGCAACAGTGACTCAAATTGCAACCCGTTACAACCAAGGTAGGCAGAAGAGCATCTCTGAACGCACAGTACGTCGAACTTTGAGGCAGATGGGCTACAGCAGCAGAAGACCACACCGGGTGCCACTCCTTTCAGCTAAGAACAGGAAACTGAGGCTACAATTTGCACAAGCTCATCGAAATTGGACAGTAGAAGATTGGAAAAACGTTGCCTGGTCTGATGAGTCTCGATTTCTGCTGCGACATTCGTATGGTAGGGTCAGAATTTGGCGTCAACAACATGAAAGCATGGATCCATCCTGCCTTGTATCAACGGTTCAAGCTGGTGGTGGTGATGTCATGGTGTGGGGAATATTTTCTTGGCACTCTTTGGGCCCCTTGGTACCAATTGAGCATCGTTGCAACGCCACAGCCTACCTGAGTATTGTTGCTGACCATGTCCATCCCTTTTATGACCACAATGTACCCAACATCTGATGGCTACTTTCAGCAGGATAATGCGCCATGTCATAAAGCTGGAATCATCTCAGACTGGTTTCTTGAACATGACAATGAGTTCACTGTACTCAAATGGCCTCCACAGTCACCAGATCTCAATCCAATAGAGCATCTTTGGGATGTGGTGGAACGGGAGATTCGCATCATGGATGTGCAGCCGACAAATCTGCGGCAACTGTGTGATGCCATCATGTCAATATGGACCAAAATCTCTGAGGAATGCTTCCAGCACCTTGTTGAATCTATGCCACGAAGAATTGAGGCAGTTCTGAAGGCAAAAGGGGGTCCAACCCGTTACTAGCATGGTGTACCTAATAAAGTGGCCGGTGAGTGTATATATCAATCTGCTCAGCTCCTCCAGCTCTATAACATGCTGCCAGCAGCATTGTATTTTTTGGAGACAGGATTTCTTTACTTGCAGCTGTTTGTTAGACGACTGTTTTTATGTAGGTAATGAAAATAGTACATTACAAAAATTAGGTGGGACTCCCAGACTCGAGGCCTAGCAGTAAGTAGTGACTGGGAGTGCACTAGAGAAGATGCAGATAAGATCAATAGCTGCTTTTTCGAGTTTTTCGAGGATTTTAACATCCATGGTAAATTGAAAACAGTACCATCCGTGTTCATGCATCTTTGTCTGTATCAAATGGCTAGGGCTCGGCTGCGGTACCAGGAATGGCTACATTAACAAGAATATAGTACTTCTTTGTTGAACACTACAATTACAGATTGCCAGAACCCTTATATTTCTGCAGATATATATTTAAAACAAGGCTATTGCCTGAAAAGAATTACAAGGGTTAGATATCCAAAAAAAATCAAAAGGCATTTATTTCCTATCCATTGACTACAAATGTTAACTTTACATGATATTATTTAGAGAATTAAGATCACACACATTTTCAACAGTTACCTTTAAAGGATAGGGCGTGGATTTCTCAGCTTGCAGTTGACGCCCCTTAAACAATATACCTTCCACATGTGGTCTTTTAGCTGCTAGAGCATCCTCTGTTTCCTAAAAAGGAGAAAGAAATATTCAAAATTTAAAAGTAGAATAGAAAAGTAGTACATCTGTAGAAATGTTAGACAGAGACACAGTCTATTCAGGTAAATGTACACAATTTTCATTTAACCTACTCTCAATCAGCCACATTTGCTTGTCACACATTGTACAACATCAAGGAAAATCCTAGACTACTAACTAAATGTCATAGCTTCCCTAGCTAGCCTAGTACCTCATGACAACACATATTTTTCCATACAAGAACTCATGATTCTCAATGGCTAGCATCACAATCTCTTCCCCAGGCTGGGAGCCCTATAAATGACATAATTCTTAAAGGAGCCTGCTCATCTGGCTCTGAAGACTCATTAAAGAGACTCTCATCTGTCCTAAAGGATGGAGAGGAAAATTCTTTTATATTTTCACTCCCACTCCATTATTAAGAAGACAAAGATCCATTAATAATATTGATTTCACATACTTATCATTTATTACACAAATTATCAATAAAAAGTATTAACATACAGTACAGACCAAAAGATTGGACACACCTTCTAATTCAAAGAGTTTTCTGTATTTTCATAACTATGAAAATTGTAGATTCACACTGATGGCATCAAAACTATGAATTAACACATGTGGAATTATATACTTAACAAAAAGTGTGAAACAACTGAAAATATGTCTGATATTATAGGTTCTTCAAAGTAGCCACCTTTTGCTTTGATTACTGCTTTGCACACTCTTGGCATTCTCTTGATGAGCTTCAAGAGGTAGTCACCTGAAATGGTTTTCACTTCACAGGTGTGCCCTGTCAGGTTTAATAAGTGGGATTTCTTGCCTTATAAATGGGGTTGGGACCACGAGTTGTGTTGGGCAGAAGTCAGGTGGATACACAGCTGATAGTCCTACTGAATAGACTGTTAGAATTTGTATTATGGCAAGAAAAAGGCAGCTAAGTAAAGAAAAACGAGTGACCATCATTACTTTAAGAAATGAAGGTCAGTCAGTCCAAAAAATTGGGAAAACTTTGAAAGTGTCCCCAAGTGCAGTCGCAAAAACCATCAAGCGCTACAAAGAAACTGGCTCACATGAGGACCACCCCAGAAAAGGAAGACCAAGAGTCACCTCTGCTGCGGAGGATAAGTTCATCCGAGTCACCAGCCTCAGAAATCGCAGGTTAACAGCAGCTCAGATTAAAGACCAGGTCAATGTCACACAGAGTTCTAGCAGCAGACACATCTCTCCAACAACTGTTAAGAGGAGACTGTGTGCAGCAGGCCTTCATGGTAAAATAGCTGCTAGGAAACCACTGCTAAGGACAGGCAACAGGCAGAAGAGACTTGTTTGGGCTAAAAAACACAAGGAATGGACATTAAACCAGTGGAAATCTGTGCTTTGGTCTGATGAGTCCAAATTTGAGATCTTTGGTTCCAACCACCGTGTCTTTGTGCGACGCAGAAAAGGTGAACGGATGGACTCTACATGCCTGGTTCCCACCGTGAAGCATGGAGGAGGAGCTGTGATGGTGTGGGGGTGCTTTGCTGGTGACACTGTTGGGGATTTATTCAAAATTGAAGGCATACTGAACCAGCATGGCTACCACAGCATCTTGCAGCGGCATGCTATTCCATCCGGTTTGCGTTTCGTTGGACCATCATTTATTTATCAACAGGACAATGACCCCAAACACACCTCCAGGCTGTGTAAGGGCTATTTGACCAAGAAGGAGAGCGATGGGGTGCTACGTCACATGACCTGGCCTCCACAGTCACCAGACCTGAACCCAATCAAGATGGTTTGGGGTGAGCTGGACCGCAGAGTGAAGGCAAAAGGGCCAACAAGTGCTAAGCATCTCTGGGAACTCCTTCAAGACTGTTGGAATACCATTTCAGGTGACTACCTCTTGAAGCTCATCAAGAGAATGCCAAGAGTGTGCAAAGCAGTAATCAAAGCAAAAGGTGGCTACTTTAAAGAACCTATAATATAAGACATATTTTCAGTTGTTTCACACTTTTTTGTTAAGTATATGATTCCACATGTGTTAATTCATAGTTTTGATGACTTCAGTGTGAATCTAAAATTTTCATAGTCATGAAAATACAGATAACTCTTTAAATCAGAAGGTGTGTCCAAACTTTTGGTCTGTACTGTATATTTAGAGAGGAAGGGGAAAATGTTATGCTTTTGAAAGCTGACCACCCTGACATAAGCTTATTGTCTGTTTTCTGTGATCAACCCTTTCATGACACAGCCTATTTTTCAAATTTTTAATTTTTCCTTTCCCCACCTTCCAAGAGCCATCATTTTTTTTATATTTTCTGTTCACATAGGTTTTTGTAAGAAAATTTGTACTTTTTAATGGCACTATTTTATCTACCAAAGCTTGTACTGGAAATGGAAAACAAAAATCCTTGTGGGATGAAACTGGGAAAAAACACAGTTCTGCCAAGGTTTGTTGGGTTTTCAGTGTTCACTGTGGACTAAAAATGAAATTAAATCCTTTTTATGAAGCTTGATATGCCTAACCAAGTTTGTATAAGTTTTATATTGGTTTACCACTGTAACCTTTGAAAAAGTAAATTTTTTTTCACTTCGACATTGTCTGAAAGCCAAATAACTTTTTAAAATTTCTGTTTATAGGGAAAAATTTATGTGGATGATGTTTTTTGCAGGGTGAACTATAGTTTTTATTGGTACCATTTTGGGGTATATACAACTTCATAATCACTTTTGTTTAATGATCATTTTTGTTCACACATTTTTATTAACTTTCTCCAGTAAGGTGTTCACCATGAGAGAAAAATATTTTTATATTTTATTAGTTCTGCCATTTGGAATGCAGGGTACATGAATGTTTTGTTGTGGTTAGAGATGAGCGAGCACTAAAATGCTCGGGTGCTCGTTATTCGAGTCAAATTTTTCCCGATGCTCGGGTGCTCGTTTCGAATAACGAACCCCATTGAAGTCAATGGGAGACTCAAGCATTTTTTGCAGGGGACCAAGGCTCTGCCTAGGGAAGGCTGGGTGAAAACCTGGAAACCTCAGAAAATGATGGAAACACCATGGAAATGGACAGGAAACAGCAGGGGCAGCATGCATGGATGCCGCTGAGGCTGCCTAATCCCACCATTACCCCAAATTCTCGGGCAACAGCCTGGTGGTGACCCTCAAGGCAATTGTGCTCACCCAGACCATAAAAATTTATTGTGGCCCTGTATGGCTGTGACTACAGAGTGACCGAGTTACACTGCAGGAGTAGGTGAAGCACATAAAAATGTATCCTGGCCCTGTATGGCTGTGACTACAGAGTGACCGAGTTACAGTGCAGGAGCAGGCGAAGCACATAAAAATTTATCGTGGCCCTGTATGGCTGTGACTACAGAGTGACCGAGTTACAGTGCAGGAGCAGGCGAAGCACATAAAAATTTATCGTGGCCCTGTATGGCTGTGACTACAGAGTGACCGAGTTACAGTGCAGGAGGAGGCGAAGCACATAAAAATCTATCGTGGCCCTGTGTGGCTGTGACTACAGAGTGACCGAGTAACACTGCAGGAGCAGGCGAAGCACATAAAAAGTTAGCGTGACCCTGTATGGCTATGACAACAGAGTGACCGAGTTACAGTGCAGGAGCAGGCGAAGCACATAAAAATTTATCGTGGCCTTGTATGGCTGTGACTACAGAGTGACCGAGTTACAGTGCGGGAGCAGGCGAAGCACATAAAAATTTATCGTGGCCCTGTATGGCTATGACTACAGAGTGACCGAGTTACAGTGCAGGAGCAGGCGAAGCACATAAAAATTTATCGTGGCCCTGTATGGCTGTGACTACAGAGTGACCGAGTTACACTGCAGGAGCAGGCGAAGCACATAAAAATTTAGTGTGACCCTGTATGGCTATGACAACAGAGTGACCGAGTTACAGTGCAGGAGCAGGCGAAGCACATAAAAATTTATCGTGGCCCTGTATTTCTATAACTACAGAGTGACCGAGTGACAGTGCGGGAGCAGGCGAAGCACATAAAAATTTATCGTGGCCCTGTATGGCTGTGACTACAGAGTGACCGAGTTACAGTGCAGGAGCAGGCGAAGCACATAAAAATTTATCGTGGCCCTGTATGGCTATGACTACAGAGTGACCGAGTTAACAGTGCAGGACCAGGCGAAGCACATAAAAATTTATCGTGGCCCTGTATGGCTGTGACTACAGAGTGACCGAGTTACACTGCAGGAGCAGGCGAAGCACATAAAAATTTAGCGTGACCCTTTATGGCTATGACAACAGAGTGACCGAGTTACAGTGCAGGAGCAGGCGAAGCACATAAAAATTTATCGTGACCCTGTATGGCTATGACTACAGAGTGACCGAGTTACAGTGCGGGAGCAGGCGAAGCACATAAAATTTATCGTGGCCCTGTATGGCTATGACTACAGAGTGACCGAGTTACAGTGCAGGAGAAGGCAAAGCACATAAAAATTTAGCGTGACCCTGTATGGCTGTGACAACAAAGTGACCGAGTTACACTGCAGGAACAGGCGAAGCACATAAAAATTTATCGTGGCCCTGTATGGCTATGACTACAGAGTGACCGAGTTACAGTGCGGGAGCAGGCGAAGCACATAAAAATTTATCGTGGCCCTGTATGGCTATGACTACAGAGTGACTGAGTTACAGTGCAGGAGCAGGCGAAGCACATAAAAATTTATCGTGGCCCTGTATGGCTGTGACTACAGAGTGACCGAGTTACAGTGCGGGAGCAGGCGAAGCACATAAAAATTTATCATGGCCCTGTATGGCTATGACTACAGAGTGACCGAGTTACAGTGCGGGAGCAGGAGAAACACATAAAAATTTATCGAGGCCCTGTATGGCTGTGATTACAGAGTGACCGAGTTAAATTGCAGGAGCAGGCAAAGCACATAAAAATTTATTGTGGCCCTGTATGGCTGTGATTACAGAGTGACCGAGTTACAATGCAGGAGCAGGCGAAGCACATAAAAATTTATCGTGGCCCTGTATGGCGGTGACTACAGAGTGACCGAGTTAGACTGAGCTAGCAGGTGAACCACCCAAAAATTTAGCCTGACACAGCATGGCGGTGACACCACCAATGCCTTTGTCCGACTGAGATTGCAGTCAAATGGCTGTAGGTGAGCCTCCTAAAAAAATTTTTTTTGTGTCTGTGGTTGACGATACTGAAAAATTGTTTTAGAGTGTCTGTAGTTGACGCTCCTGAAAAATGGTTTTAGAGTGTCTGTAGTTGACGCTCCGGAAAAATTGGAGAGAGGGCCTGTAGGTGGCCCTCCGGAAACATTGTCTTAAAAAAGTGCCAGTTGGCCCTTACCTTTTGGGTCAGCATTTGGCAATAAAGAGAAGGAGAAGGAGGAGGAGGAGTAGAGGAGAGGAATCGGATACATAAGGAATCTTATTCTTTAGCTGCTTTCCCCCGGAGGAGATTTGAATTCCGGATAAATCCTGGCTTTGTTCATTTTAAGAAGCGTCATCCTGTCAGCGCTGTCAGTTGACAGGCGTGTACGCTTATCGGTGATGACGCCACCAGCTGCACTGAATACCCGCTCTGACAACACACTAGCGGCAGGGCAGGCCAGCACCTCCAAGGCGTACAGTGCCAGTTCAGGTCACGTGTCCAGCTTTGAAACCCAGTAGTTGTATGGAGTAGAGTGATCAGTCAGGACGTTGGTATGGTCAGCTAGGTACTTCCTCACCATCTTTCTGTACAGCTCCCCCCTACTCTGCCTAGACTGGGGACAGGTGACAGTGTCTTGCTCTTTGCTGACATAAAACTGGCAAAGGCCTTGGAGAGCATTCCCCTGCCAGTGCTGGACAAAGCTGCCTGCTCCCCTCCTCTCCCCCGCTACTTGGCCCACAGAACCACGCCCTCTGCGCTAGCGGCGTCAAATGGGAAGGATTGTTTCAGCTTGTGCACCAGGGCCTGTTGATATTGATTCACTCTCATACTCCTTTCCTCTACAGGGATGAGAGTGGAAAGGTTCTGCTTGTACCGTGGGTCCAGGAGAGTGAACACCCAGTAATCGGTGTTTGAAAAAATGCTTCTAACGCGAGGGTCACGGTATAGACAACCTAACATGAAGTCTGCCATATGTGCCAGAGTCCCAACACGCAAGAATTCCCTCTCCTCACTGGCCTGACTCTTAATTTCCTCCTCCTCCAAGTCCTCCTCTTCAGCCCATACACGCTCAAGAGTTAAGAAGGACTGAGCATTGGTACCCTCTTCTGTCTTGCCAACATTCTCCTCCTTTTCCTCCTCATCCCCATCCCCCGCGCTGAGAAACAGATCTGAGGGTCCTCTGGCTATCAAGCGACGTATCTTCTTCCCCCATCTCCTGTGACAAGTGCAAAGCTTCTGACTTCATGCTGAGCAGTGAGTTTTTCAACAGGCAAAGCAGCAGGATGGTGAGGTTGATAATGGCGGCATCGCCGCTGACCATCTGTGTTGACTCCTCAAAGTTGCTCAACACCTGACAGATATCAGACATCCACATCCACTCCTCATTGTAGACTTGATGAAGCTGACTGACCTGACTACCAGTTCTGGTGGAAGTTGACATCTGGCAGTCTACAATCGCTCTGCGCTGCTGGTAAACTCTGGATAACATGTTTAATGTTGAATTCCATCTCGTGGGCAAGTCGCACAACAGTTGGTGAGCTGGCAGTTGTAGGCGCCACTGCGCTGCCCTGAGAGTGGCAGCATCTGTGCTTGACTTGCGGAAATGCGCACAGATGCAGCGCACCTTGGTGAGCAAATCTGACAAATTGGGGTATGTCTTGAGGAAACGCTGAACTATGAGATTGAACACGTGGGCCAGGCATGGCACATGTGTCAGTCTGCCGAGTTGCAGAACCACCACCAGGTTACGCCCACTGTCACACACAACCATGCCTGGCTGGGGGTTCAGCGGTGCCAGCCACAGAATGGTCTGCGCCGTGATGCCCTGTAACAGCTCTTGGGCGGTGTGCCTTTTGTCACCTAAGCTCAGCAGTTTGAGCACCGCCTGCTGGCGCTTACCCACGGCACTGCTGCTGAGCCTAGAGCTACCGACTGAAGGCGCCGTTCCCACGGATGGTAATTCGGAGGAGGAGGAGGGGTTGGAGGAAGAGGCATAGTACATCTGATAAACCGTGACCGAGGTAGGCCCCACAATCCTCGGTGTGGGCAGTACATAAGCGGCCCCAGGGTCAGACTCTGTCCCAGCCTCCACCAAGTTAACCCAATGTGCTGTCAGTGAAATATAGTGTCCCTGCCCGACAGCACTTGTCCACGTGTCTGTGGTTAGGTGGACCTTATCACTAACCGCGTTGGTCAGCGCACGGATGATGTTCTCTGACACGTGC
>ONZH01027301.1:0-33445 GCA_900303285.1 Rhinella marina
ACAAACCCATAGAGACGTTTACCACCACATATGGGGTATTTGTTGTTAACCCTTGCTGTGTTGCAAGAAAAAAATTATTAATGTGAATAATCTACCAAAAAATTGAAATTTCACCCCCCTTTTCCTTTAATTCTTGTGGAACACCTCAAGGGTTAATAAAGTTATCAGCTTTTTATAGTTTGAGGGGTGTAGTTTCTAAAATGGGGTCATTTATTAGTGTTTTTCATTAGGTAAGCCTCCCAAAATCACTTTATAACTGAATTGGTGCTCAAAAAAATGGTTTTGGAAATTTTGATGAAAATTTGAAAAATGGCTTCTAAACTTCTAAGGTTTCTCACGTCCAAAAAAAGTAAAATGACATTTATAAAATGTCTCTAGTGCAAATTCGGCCAGTTGCGGCCACAAATCCAGTTTGGCTGCAAAGTAGTCCAGCGGATCTTCAATGTGGGGTGGCAGGGTGCTGTCCAAGTAGGCCACCACCTGCTGGTTCAGGGTCTGCTCCTGGTCTACCTGCTGCTGCTAGTGAGTACTATCCGCACTTGGCGGGTGAAGAAAGCTGCTCATCAGCGACTCCAGACTCAAGTTGCTGCTGATGTAGCTGGTACTGCTCCTAACCGCCGACCCCCCCCCCCGCACAGCAGCCGTGGCAGTGGTACGTGAGCGCTCAGGGACCCCCCTGCGAGAAGATGGACGACGACGCAGATAGACAGCAGCCAACTGACTACAAAGGATGTCTCTATAGTACTTCAGTTTGTCCTTCCTCTCAGCAGGTGAAAAAAAGGCCCCCATTTTAGACCTGTAGCGAGGGTCCAAGAGGGTGGAGAGCCAGAAGTCATCCCTCTGCCGTATGGTGACTATTTGGCTGTCACTACGTAAGCAAGTGAGCATGCATCGGGCCATTTGTGCAAGTGACTCGGAGGGACTCCCTGCCTCCAACTCCACTGTATACTGCCATGGTGTCTCTGGGTCATCTGCCTCATCTTCCTCATCTTCCTCATCTCCCTCTCCCTCCTCTGGCTGCTCCTGCTCCTCCTCTTCTGTCACCTGGGTAGAAAAAACACTAAATGCTTGTGCTCCAATGTCCTCCTCCTCCTCCTCCAGTTCAGCCCCCACCGGACTCATGTGGCCGTGAGATGCAGTCTCCATGTCTCCAGTCCCCTGACCAGAAAGATTTTGCAGCATCTGTTACAGGACATGAAGCAGTGGAATGACGTTTTTCATACCGTAGTCCTGGCGACTGACAAATAACGTGGCCTCCTCAAAGGACCTGAGCAAGCGGCAGGTGTCACGCATGAGCTGCCACTGGCTGACATCAAAATTACACAGGGGAGTATTCCTGTCCGCTTGGATCATTAAGAAATCGTTTATGGCCTTTCTCTGTTCGTACAGTTGGTCCAACATATGGAGGGTAGAATTCCAATGGGTGGAAATGTCACATATCAGCCTATGTTGGGGGGCGCCATTCTGCCGCTGCAGCTCAAGGAGGGTGTGCTTGGCGGTGTAGGAATGGCTGAAGTGCATGCAAAGTTTCCTGGCCATTTTTAGAATGTTTTGCAGTTGGGTATAAGACTTGAGGAACCGTTTGACAACCAGATTAAATACGTGCGCCATGCAGGGCGCATGGCTCAGCCCTCCTTGGCGCAGAGCGGACACCATGTTCTTTCCGTTGTCTGTCAACATGGTTCCGATTTTTAGTTGTCACTGAGAAAGCCAGCAATCGATTTCTTCTTTCATGACGCGGAGCAGTTCCTCCCCTGTGTGACTTCGTTCGCCCAGGCAAACCAGGCGTAGATCTGTGTGACACCGCCGTGCCCTGCACATGTGGTACGCTGGAGGAGCACTATGACTTGGCCCTGCAGTGGAGGCTGAGGTGGTGGAGAAGGAGCCATACATTAGCGCAGGATCAGCAGTTTGACAACGAGGAGGAGAAAGTGGCGTCACCTATTCAAGTTGCTCGTGTGGCTGGGCAGGAAACACATTGACCCAGTGGGCCGTAAAGGACATGTACTGGCCTTGACCGTAGTTACAACTCCACACGTCGGCGCTGCTGTGCACTTTGGCAGACACCGACAGGCTCAAGACTGGGCCACCTTCTCTTCTACATATTTGTGCAGGGCTGGGACTGACTTTTTGGCAAAGAAATGACGGCTTGGGACTCTCCACCTCGGCTCGGCACAAGCCATCAGATCTATGAATGGTGCAGAGTCCACCAGTTTAAAACGGAGGGACTGCAGCACGAGCAACTTGGACAGGAGCACGATTAGCTTCTGCGCTGTAGGATGGCTGGACACGTACTGCTGTCTCTTTGCAATAGCCTCGGTGAACGACTGCTGCCGTAATAAGTGGTGAGGAATAAGAGAAGGAGGAGCAGGAGCATCTGGAGCAGTAGATAATGACAGACAGCTCCCTTCGGCAGAGGTGCTGGAGCCTTGACTGCCTGAAATGGGATGCGTGCCACTGGGTGATGCTGCTGTTGCTGCTGCCGACTGGACCGCCACATCTGAGCCACGGTTCTCCCAGGCCAATTTGTGGTGACAATGCATATGTTGGCACAGGGCCGTGGTGCCAACATTAGCACCCTGGCCACGCTTCACTTTCTGACCACAGATTCTACATATAGCCATGTTCACCTCCTCAGGCGTCTTAACAAAAAAATTCCACACCACCGAGTAGGCGATTTTACCACCAACACTCCGCACTGACTGAGTGGTACCTCGGCTGCCTGGCTGAGCCCCTGCGCCGCTCTTTTCAAGGCCGGAAAGCATCTGAGAAGAGTGCGGTCTACCCCATGCCCGTTTGGCTCCCGACCTCGCACTGCTGCCGCTCCGCTGACTAACGGCCGCACTACCGTCTTGCTGCCTGCACCGCTCCCTGACGCGCAAGCTGTCAGTATCGTCTGCTTATGATAATAAGGCTCCCAAGTGCGATCGGCTACATCATCATCAACTACAGTTTGCGCGTCGCTAATGTCCTCCTCAACTGTCTCGTTGTACAAAGCCTGACCGCTCTCAACATCACCTCCCACTACACTCTCCTCATCAGTACTTGACCGCCTACTGGAAGGAGCAGATTTCTGCCCCTCCTCTTGGCTTCCCAGTAGCTGCTGACTGTCCTCAAGTAGTTCATCCTCGCTGGCGCAGAGCATGCTCCTGGCCCATGCCAACTAAGGGTTGTGTCTGACGAACCCACCGACTCTTGGCTGGGGGTTTCTGATGTCATCTGGGAGGAAGTGGATGACCGAGTCAACCATTCAAGAATATCGAACATCTGGGTTGGTGGTCAACACACGACCACTAGATGACACCGGTAGCTGTGGCCTCGCCGAGTGACCCCTAATGCCACGTCCCCTTCCTCTGCTGAGACCTGTGCCTATTCCAGAAACATTTGTGCCACTGCCCCTCCCCTGTGAAGGGCCTGTCACCCCTATGTCTGACATACTGTTTGATAAAAAAAATTTAAAATAAAAGGAAATTAAGAATCCCCCCAAAAAATATACTTTGCTCACTTCCTTGCACAACTGCTTAACTATTTCTTTAAGAAATAATGTCACCCACAGAGTAAGCTAACAATGGGTTGCTGAACTGCAGTACAATGGGTTACTGCACAGCACTACACACTATATGACGATTTTCTTTTTATATGGCGACTGACGCCGCAAATAGTTATTTAAAACGAACAACCCCACAAACACGGATTCACAGTTTTTTTGGCAATTCAACTACACTGACTACGTTAGCACAATATCACGCTTTTCTGTTTGGATGGCGAATAACGCCGCAAATAGTTATTTTAAATGAAAAAACCCACAAACACGGATTCACAGTTTTTTTGGCAAGTCAACTTCACTGACTACGTTAGCACAATATCACGCTTTTCTGTTTGGATAGCGAATAACGCCGCAAATAGTTATTTTAAACGAAAAAACCCACAAACACGGATTCACAGTTTTTTTGGCAAGTCAACTTCACTGACTACGTTAGCACAATATCATGCTTTTCTGTTTGGATGGCGAATAACGCCGCAAATAGTTATTTAAAACTAACAACCCCACAAACATGGAATTACAGTTTTTTTGGCAAGTCAACTTCACTGACTACGTTAGCACAACATCACGCTTTTCTGTTTGGATGGCAAATAACGCCACGAATAGTTATTTTAAACAAAAAACCCACAAACACGGATTCACAGTTTTTTTGGCAAGTCAACTTCACTGACTACGTTAGCACAATATCACGCTTTTCTGTTTGGATGGCGACTAATGCCGCAAATAGTTATTTAAACTATCAACCCCACAAACACAGATTCACAGTTTTTTTGCCAAGTCAACTTCACCGACTACGTTAGCACTATATCACGCTTTTCTGTTTGGATGGCGAATAACGCCGCAAATAGTTATTTAAAACTAACAACCCCACAAACACACATTCACTGTTTTTTTGGCAATTCAACTTCACTGACTACGTTAGCACAATATCACGCTTTTCTGTTTGAATGGCGAATAACGCCGCAAATAGTTATTTAAAAGAACAACCCCACAAACTTTGGCAGTTCAACTACACTGAAGAATTTAGCACTATATGGCGCTCGTCTATTTGTATGGCGAATAACGCCGCAACAATTTATTTCACATTTACAAGCTGCCAATCACGGAATATATATGTTATTCCCCAAACACAACCCAAAAGTTTTCTTTTTTAAATATTTTTTTTTATTACTTGTAGCCCAAACAAGGGCTCTGACCCTATTACTGCACTGCAAAAAGCGACACTAGTGGTGCTTCTTTGAATAAAGCACCCCAAAACAGCCTTTAGAACAGAGTGCAGTGCTGTATAACAGGCTAACCCCTATGCCCACTCACTGCTGCTTAGTGTACCAGAATAGCGATTTCACTGCCTGATTTTCTGTCTAGAAATCGTCCCTCTCCTATCCCTGCAATTCAGATTATCTATACCTGATCTCCTCATTTCTTTTCTTTAGTTTTTCTTTCACTTGCCCTGACGTCTGTCTCTGGTCTAAAATCAATAGCAAATGGCGGATTCCAGCGCTGCAGAGCTATTTATAGGGCTGTGACATCACAGGAGCTGGCTGGCTGCTAATTGGCTACATGTCTGCATGTGATTGCATTGTGGGTGTTTACTTTGTCCCAGAAATCCTTCCCCCATGTCATTCCATGTGCTTGCGGCCATTTTAAGAAAAAAAAAAAAAAGATTCGTTACTACGAATCGCCATGAAATTCGCTTTCGTTGCGAATCGAATTTTCCATGAAATTCGTAACGAATTCCACTTCGTCAGCTTCGATTCGCTCATATCTAGTCATCAATATTAAAAACCTACAAAACCCCTTTATCTTTATCAATAGTATCTGAAAGCATCTTGGACACAGAGATCAGGATCACAAAGGAACATGACATGAAGTCATGTGGTACACTGTCATTATCTCATGCCTGAGAAAATTTCTGCTGTATCTCCATGTCTCGTACAAAATACTGTTTTAAACTGTGTAAAGTCTTTGATCAAATGTTGCTCAGTATTAAACATTATATATAATGTTATCAATATTATTAAAAGTTGAATATTAAACTGGATCCAAAACCTAAAAGCATCCAATAGCATCGACAATAAATTTACATAGGCCGGGTTCACATCACTGTTTATTTTTCCATTCTTTGGATTCAGTAGAAGAACAGCAAAATAAACCAAAAAATGGATCCTGTATTTTAAACATCCATTGTGCTCAGTTATGCACATTTGGCATTCGTTTTAGCGATTTCCATCCGAGATCAGTTATTTTAGACAAAAAAAAAAGTCCTGCATGCAGGGCCCCACCCCTCTAGTAGAAACGGTCAACATTCATTTTATATTGTATTTACACTTTATTCCAAATGTTTCAGAAATATTTTATTGGTTACACTGCCACCTAATGGGAATAATGTTCTGTGTGTTTGGTGTTGATAGGTGTTCATTGGTTATCTGGTTATTTGCAGTAATGTCCCGTTCAATTTAGTGCTGGGAAAGAACGTTCCCAGGTGCCATAGATTATTTGGAAAGTCATAGCTGCCGTCCAGAGCCCGTGTGAGGACGCTAAGATGTTTGTACATCGCAATACTTACATGGACTGGCCAAGGCTAGTTGGGCCATTGGTAAGACTGGCTTAAGACTCCTGTGTAGCATGAAACAAAACTGTGGCCAGTGTTGAAGGGTCACATCTGTAACAACAAAGACTAGAATACAGAGCCAAGAGAACCTATAGTGGGTTGAAAAACAGGTATGTGGGGACTGATGTCCAGCAAGAGTACAGAGAGATGGATCGTAGATGGTACACTCCTTAGATCGTAAATGATTCACTCCTCTACTAATGTTTTAGGTGACCCTTTACAGTCCTTCTGTAACACAGTATTACCCCTCCTGTACGTTTTGCTGAATGGATGGCAGTAAGGTAGTGGATTTGGATGCAGCATAATATCTTATGCTGAAGTGTACAGTATAGAGAGGAGATAAGATGGTGGTTTGGTGAGAACACAAGCTACAGCTAAAATTAAAAGGGACATATCCCACTATGTCTGTTTTAGTAACTAATTGTATTCCACATGTAATAACAATACTGGAGCATCTGTTTGTAACTGTATTTTATATCATTCCCCTACTATTCCTATTTAAACTTTATGAATGAATTGCAAACAGTCTGCAATAAAGGTCGAACTGGGTGTTACCAGTTGGAGTGGTGTCCCTGCAGAGTCTGTTGTTAGTAAGTGTTCTCCACGGACACCACACCAACCCATTCATTTCAAAGTGTGTATTCATACATTCTTGTTTTACCATGGTTCGTGGATCTGTGGCTTTAGCACAGAAACATGCTCTGTATGTGTTCTATGTATTCTTCTCAGTTTAATACCATATATGGCACCTATCCGCTGTAGGTGGACCTGAGGAAAAATTGTTTGGAGAGAGGGCCTGTAGGTGGACCTCTGGAAAAATTGTTTGGAGAGAGGGCCTGTAGGTGGACCTGAGGAAAAATTGTTTGGAGAGAGGGCCAGTAGGTGGACCTCTGGAAAAATTGTTTGGAGAGAGGGCCTGTAGGTTGACCTCCGGAAAAATTGTTTGAAGAGAGGGCCTGTAGGGGGCCCTCCTGAAAAATTGTGGTAAAAGAGTGCCAGTTGGACCTCTAAAAAATGGCGTTTTTTTTGGTCAGCGTTAGGCAAAGACGACAAGGAGGAGGAGTAGAGAAGAGGAATCGGATACATAAGTTATTTAAATCTTTAGCTGCTTTCCCCCGGAGGAGATTTGAATTCCGGTGAAATCCAGGCTTTGTTCATTTTAATAAGCGTCAGCCTGTCAGCGCTGTCAGTTGACAGGCGTGTACGCTTATCTGTGATGACGCCACCAGCTGCACTGAATACCCGCTCTAACAGCACGCTAGCGGCAGGGCAGGCCAGCACCTCCAAGGCGTACAGCGCCAGTTCAGGCCACGTGTCCAGCTTTGAAACCCAGTAGTTGTATGGAGCAGAGTGATCGCTACGGATGTTGGAATGGTCAGCTAGGTACTCCCTCACCATCTTTCTGTACAGCTCCCCCCTACTCTGCCTAGACTGGGGACAGGTGACAGTGTCTTGCTGGGGTGACATAAAACTGGCAAAGGCCTTGGAGAGCGTTCCCCTGCCAGTGTTGGACAAGCTGCCTGCTCGGCTCCTCTCCCCTGCTACTTGGCCCACAGAAGCATGCCCTCTGCCGCTAGCGGCGTCAGATGGGAAGGATTGTTTCAGCTTGTGCACCAGGGCCTGTTGATATTGATTCACTCTCATACTTCTTTCCTCTGCAGGGATGAGAGTGGAAAGGTTCTGCTTGTACCGTGGGTCCAGGAGAGTGAACACCCAGTAATCGGTGTTTGAAAAAATGCTTCTAACACGAGGGTCACGGGATAGGCAGCCTAACATGAAGTCTGCCATGTGCGCCAGAGTCCCAACACGCAAGAATTCCCTCTCCTCACTGGCCTGACTCTCCATTTCCTCCTCCTCCTCCTCCAAGTCCTCCTCTTCAGCCCATACACGCTCAAGAGTTAAGAAGGACTGAGCACTGGTACCCTTTTCTGTCTCGCAGACATTCTCCTCCTCTTCCTCCTCATCCTCATCCCCCTCCTCCGATACGCGCTGAGAAACAGACCGGAGGGTGCTCTGGCTATCAAGCGACGTATCTTCCTCCACCGTCTCTTGTGACAAGCGCAAAGCATCCGAATTGATGCTGAGCAGTGAGTTTTTCAACAGGCAAAGCAGCGGGATGGTGAGGCTGATAATGGCGGCATCGCCGCTGACCATCTGTGTTGACTCCTCAAAGTTGCTCAACACCTGGCAGATATCAGACATCCACGTCCACTCCTCATTGTAGACTTGAGGAATCTGACTGAACTGACTACCAGTTCTGGTGGAAGTTGACATCTGCGCTGCTGGTAAACTCTGGATAACATGTTTAATGTTGAATTCCATCTCGTGGGCACGTCGCACAACAGTCGGTGAGCAGGCAGTTGTAGGCGGCGCTGCGCTGCCCTGAGAGTGGCAGCATCTGTGGTGGACTTGCGGAAAATGCGCACAGATGCGGCGCACCTTGGTGAGCAAATCAGACAGATTGGGGTATGTCTTGAGGAACCGCTGAACTATTAGATTGAACACGTGGGCCAGGCATGGCACATGTGTCAGTCTGCCGAGTTGCAGAGCCGCCACCAGGTTACGCCCGTTGTCACACACAACCATGCCTGGCTTGAGGTTCAGCGGTGCCAGCCACACATCGGTCTGCGCCGTGATGCCCTGTAACAGCTCTTGGGCGGTGTGCCTTTTGTCACCTAAGCTCAGCAGTTTGAGCACCGCCTGCTGGCGCTTACCCACGGCACTGCTGCTGCACCTAGAGCTACCGACTGAAGGCGCTGTGCCCATAGATGGTAATTCAGTGGAGGAGGAGGGCTCGGAGGAGGAGGCATAGTACGTCTGAGAGACCGTGACCGAGGTAGGCCCCGCAATCCTCGGTGTGGGCAGTACATGAGCGGCCCTAGGGTCAGTCTCGGTCCCAGCCTCCACCAAGTTAACCCAATGTGCCGTCAGTGAGATATAGTGTCCCTACCCGGCAGCACTTGTCCACGTGTCCGTGGTTAGGTGGACCTTCTCAGAAACAGCGTTGGTCAGGGCACGGACGATGTTCTGTGACACGTGCTGGTGTAGGGCTGGGACGGCACATCGGGAAAAATAGTGGCGACTGGGGACCGAATACCGAGGGGCAGCCACCGCCTTGAGATTGCGAAAGGCCTCGGTCTCTACCAGCCTATAGGGCAGCATCTCCAGGCTCAGCAATTTGGAGATGTGGACGTTGAGGGCTTGGGCATGTGGGTGGATGGAACTGTATTTCCTGTAAAGACAGCTGAACGCTGCGCTGGGACACATTGGTGGACACTGTGGAGGATCGTGGAGGCAAAGGTGTGGTTTTCCGGCGGGAGGCGCTCGTGTCGGGGTCTTGGGAAGGGGGTTGACTAGCAGAGGCAGCGAGTGACACAGGGGAAGGAGCAGTGGTGTGACCCGCAGGAGGTGGTGAACGGCCTTGCTTCCATTGAGTGTGGTGTTTAGCACTCATATGCCTGCGCATGCTGGTGGAGGTTAGGCTAGTAGTGGCACCCCTGCTGATCCTGGTGTGGCACAGGTTGCACACCACAGTCCGTCGGTCATCCTCACTTTTTTTAAAGAACCTCTAGACTTGCGAACATCTAGGCCTCGCCACGGGAGCTTCACTACGTGAAACAGTTGCTGCTGATGCACCAGCTCTGGCCCTGCTTCTCCCTCTGGCCACACCACTGCCTCTTACAACCTGTTCTGGTGCAGCACTCGCCTCCGCCTCAGAAGCACTGTCTTCACTCGGCTTATCAACCCAGCTTGGGTCAGTCACCTCGTCATCCTCCGATTCCTCAGTCTGCTCCCCCCTCGGACTTTCTGCCCTGAAAACAACTTCACCACTGTCTGACAACCGTGTCTCCTCATCGTCCGACACCTCTTTACAAACTTCTTCCACTAACTCAACATTGTCATCATCATCACCCACAGACTGCGACAGTTGGAAAACTTGGGCATCGGGAACGAGGTCAGCAGCAACCTGAGAAGTGGTTTGTGACTCTGGGAAGGGTCCAGAAAACAGTTCCTGAGAGTATGCCGGATCGCATTCCAAATTTTCCTGGGAGGGGGCAGACTGGGGGGGAGGAGGTTGAGGTGGAGGAGCTCCCTTGGGTAACGTGGGTGGACTGAGTGAAAGACTGACTGGTGGACAAATTACTTGAAGCATTGTCCGCAATCCACGACATCAGCTGTTCGCACTGTTGTGGTTTCAACAGTCCTCTACCACGTGTCCCTGTAAGTTGAGACATGAAGCTAGGGAGTGTAGCTCTGTGGCGTTCCCCTGCTCTCTCATCAGCAGGTACTGTCTCACCCTGCCCAGGACCACGGCCTCTGCCCCCTGCAGTAATTGAATGCCCACGCCCTCGTCCTCGACCCTTAGCCCTGGGGTTCAACATTTTCTGTATATAAGTGTATTATATAAAAAGATAAAATAAATGGGCCTGCTGTACTGAAACCCACAAACTTGTTCAGTCTGAACAAGTAAATATATAGGTGGATAAGTTAGATCAAAATTACGTATGTTATTACGTACCGTGCAGTATGGAGCAATTACACGGAAACTATTAGATTAGGCAGACTTGGTCTGCTTAGTTGCAACCCAGACAAATGTCTCACAGAGATTTTTGTAATCTAGCTCTATGAGTGAGAGCAAAAGACCTTGTTTAATTATGTGACGTACAGAATGTGTCACCTGGACAGAAAATACGGATTGTAGGGAGTGGACAGCTGAACTGTGACACACAGAATGGTTCCACGCAGCTGTGTGAAATGGATTTGTATCACTGAGCTAAAACAACAAAAAAACTATTTTTTTTATATTTTTTTTTTTTTATTTTGTTTTTTTGGGAACGTGACGTGCAGAAACTATCGTAGAGCTAACTGACACCCTGCTGACGGTGGCTATTTTGACTGCGACCCAGACAAATGTCGCACAGAGATTTTTGGGATCTAGCTGTATAAGTGAGAGCAAAAGACCTTGTTTAATTAAGTAACGTACAGAATGTGTCACCTGGACAGAAAATACGGATTGTAGTGAGTGGACAGCTGAACTGTGACACACAGAATGGTTCCACACTGCTGTATGAAATGGATTTGTATCACTGAGATATAACAATAAAAAAAGGGATATATATGGCGATAGCTGCACTACTAGTGCCAGCCAGCCAGCCAAGCCAGGAGACAAAAAAAAAATTTCTTGTAGCCCTTAGAAGGGCTGTTGGGTTCTTGTGAGATCACTCCTGCCTAACAAAGAACTAAATGCAGGACCTAACACTCTCCCTGAAACGCAGCAGCTCTATCCCTAACGACATCCAGACAGCATCTGAGCCGAGCACTGTGGCCAGTCACTAGTATATTCCAGGGTCACATGATCAGGCCAGCCAACCCCTGCTATCGACATGTAAGGGCCCCACGTGATGCTGGGTGTACCGCAGAGTCTCCTGGCTTGTGATTGGCTGAGTTTATAGGCGCCAAAAATGCACAATGCGGAAGTTGCCATTTCCTCGAGCATGGCGAGATACTCGTCCGAGCAGCGAGCACTTACGAGTACCGTAATACTCGAACGAGCACCAAGCTCGGACGAGTATGCTTGCTCATCTCTAGTCAGGAAATGTTGAACAATTCCTTCTGTAAAGATGAGTAAACAGAACTATGATCAATTATTCAGATTTATGTGTTTGTGTTTTCAGTCAGGAACCCCTATTGTTCCTGCTGCCTAGCCACACAGGATTAAGCACAGTATGTATTCTAGTGGTGCAAACTGAATCTTGTGTAAACATGTTAATGAAGAAGCAGACATTTCTTATTTGCAGAAAAAGGTTTCAAGCAAGATATATCCCAATTTATATGCAACACCTTCTGTTGTTTCTGTGACTGCAGCCCAAGGACATGCTGTCTAATCTTATGATGGACATTCAATAAATGAATGACCAACTTTTAAACCTAGGGGCTGCATTCCTTGTAGAAAAAAAAGTCAATTTCAGACTAGTAAGAGGACAAATAGAGCAAAAACAAAGTGGCTTTAATTATACATTTGTTACATCTGCATTCAAACTCTGGAATTATTGCTTACAATTAATGAAATAATGTCTTCTCTTACTGATGTAGAATAACTTAATCTAGGTACAAATAATTGAAGGGATTTAAGGGAATGTAAATAATACAAACACAACAAATGTTTATAATATCAAAAACACTCTTTACCCTTACCATTGCGGTCACTAACACCAAGATGGAAGAACATCATAGGATGACATGCCAACTGAGCTAGTAAAAGGCAGCACTGAAAAAATCCCATGTGGATGCGCAACGTTTTGGCTGAACCCTAGAACCTTTCTCAATTACTGTCTATGTACATTGGGCAATAGTCTAGTCCCTGTGGACTTGCACACGCTATATATATATTTCTTTTACAATTTTTTTAAGGGAATCTGTCACTGGTGATCTCACTATTCAACTGTTTGTATAGACACATAGCTGTAGTTCACCTAATTAAAACACTGTTGTTTTTTTTCTGTTGATCTGAGGCTCTGTTCCCAAGTTATATTCTTTTTCTTTATGTGGAAGTTAGGCCTTTGGTGCAATGAGAGCATCACCATTGCTCTTGTTGTAACCCAACCCCTCTCAAAACTTCTAATGTCCCCATACAGAATCATTGATTGCTTGCACCAGATGCTGTTTAGATGGATGGCACGATCTGCTTGACGATTTAGGTACCTACATAAACCATCCAATTGACGAATGAACGAGTTTTGCTTGTTCATCAGGTAATCAGCAGCACTTTACACTGCTAGATAATTGCCAAGAAGCATTTCTATGAATGCTTGTTAGAAATGATCTGTCCGATTCTCTGCCCATGTAAAGGGCCTTTTAGTTTCAGAAATCATTGAGGACATTGAGTATATTAAAGGGATTCTCTGGGAATTAAGAAAATGAAAATACTTAAATATTACTTTATTATAAATATATTCTCAAATACCTTTCATTAGTTATAATGGATCGTTTTGTCTGGGGAGCAATCATCAAGGAAAACAAAATGGCTGCCATCGTATTAGTACACACAAAACCTGTCCTAATCACATAGGAGGACAAGTTACTTCAGAACACTGAGGTAAAGAGCTGCTTCATCCTCCTCTCTGCACTGCTTGTCAGGGAATATGATCCTGAATACAGATGATAAGAATTTTACCCGTATCTCTGGGGAATTTAATACAGAGTGAATGGACAGGACAGATTGTGGTAATGTGGGGCTGTGGTAATGGAGACTGCATACAAGTTCTGCTGCTCATTATCCACACCTCACCCTCCTCTCATGTCTCCTCATCTTCTCCATTCCCACAGAGATTCACCTGTATTCAGGATCATAGTCCCTGACAAGCAGAGAGGAGGATGAGGCAGCTCTTTAGGTCAGTGATGTGAAGTAAATTGTCCTCCTGTGTTATTAGGACAGATTTTGTGTGCACTAATAGGACGGCGGCCATTTTGTTTCCCCTGATGATTGCTCCCCAGACAAAAGGAGCCATTATAACTAATGAAAGGTATTTGGGAATATATTTATCATAAAGTAATATTTAAGTATTTTCATTTTCTTAATTCCCGGAGAACCCCTTTAAAGTACTTAGCTGAAAGCATGTAGACAGTACATAAAGCCAAGGATACACAGATTCTGCCGCAACATGGTGTATGACAGAATCTCCGCCAGATATATGCCAAAAAGGTGGTGTTATATCTGTTCATAAATGACTCCCTTTGTGTCATTGACTTACAAAAATGTTAGCCCCTTGGCAACTATAAAGACTGACAGGAAGTAGCTTCTTGCGTTAGAAAGTTATGGCAAGGCTAATGTTCAAATAGTTGCCCTTACATAACAAAAATATGCAAGGTAGAAAAATGAAATTATTATTTCAACGTTACATACAATGGGAAACAGAAACTAATGCAGTGATCGTTTCTTATAGCCATATAATGCGCAAAATCTATAAAACAGTATTTGTATTTTCTGATCATAGGTTAAAATGACTACATATATTAAATACATGTTAAACTACTTTCATATAGATTGCTATTGAAAGCTAAGCACTCAGCCAGCGCAACAAACTGACATTTTTAAATGAGTTAATTTGGAGATCCTTCTCAGTGATTACAGATGTGTCACATCAAGCAATTTTGTCAGGCTGTAATATGCAGCATGGCATATTTTAATAACTGTGTGACAAACTACTTATTAACCTGTGAACTAAGCACTTATGACAGCACAAGGCAGGGACAAAGATGATTTATTAAACAAAAGACAATATATTTTTAACCAAATGACATTTCAGTGGAGGAGCACTTTAGTCGCATAGCTACAGTATTAGAGGTATACATAAATCACATAAAAGAGTTCCACACTCCATTAAATACCAGCACATGCGTTTTTCACATCACTTAAAAAAGAGCCAATATACTTTTGTACTGATGTATACTTGAAATACAATATACCCAAATTGTGTTGTTCACATTTTTTCTTTATATTTGGCAGATATGCTGTGAAAATATCCCAAGATATGAACTGAACGTAAGTTGTAACTTATACAACTTTATGCCATACAAATACATATGTCACCCCTAGGCTACTATATTAAAGGGAATTTGTCATCAGAAAATGACCTATTGTTTAAACCACAATTTTATGTTTAACATGTTTTTTGTTATTTTCTATTTTCCGTGTAAATATTTATATTTACACAAAAACCTTAAAATACTGCTACTACTACTGTTTTCACACTGGTCACTAAGCCTTATAATAAGAGCCACTTCTTGGACTGTACAGATCACTTTACTGCAGTTACCTGATTATCTGTCATTCTAATCCTCACAGAGCATGCCTAGAAAACTCTTAATGAGGTCCCATCATGCCACTGTGACTATGGACCATAGGCAATTTTCTTAATGCTTTGTAAATGCTGTTAAGAACAGCTCAGGCAAGATGGCATCATCATGTTCAGGAAAGAGAATAAAAAATATGTAACCAGAAAATGAAAACAGATTAGGAAAAAGGATATATTTTGCTCTCTGATTTTAACTGACAGATACAATATTTGGTGACACATTTCCTTTAAAGAGAGTCTATCTTTAGTTTTAACTATGCAAAACTGCTGACAGCACTAAATACGGACCATGATGAGAGCAGGACAAACATACAGGTTTCATTATCAGGAGTGGTGTGAATATGAACTTTGATTCTGCCAGGTACAATTCCTACAAGTCACAAGGAGGCAGTGTTTAACTGTTCTTGGCATTGCTTCACTGCCTCTCTCCTGACAATTTTATAATTTTTATATTGCTCCAAAAAGTGCCACACTTTGCTGCTTCTAGGTTTACAGAAAGTTCCTGTGCCTAGTCCAAAAGGGGGTGTGATTTAAGGGAAAAGCTAAGACTTTTTGTGCTACAATTCTGGTGTGAAATTCTGTCTCAAACGAAGCCGACTAAAAGTTATTATAGAGTTCTGTAAAAGTTACCTGGCATTATCCACTGTGATAAATGTATTTATTTAGCCAGCCTAAGTTTACACCATGTACAGGCATAAGGCCCCCTTACACTGCCTATTTGGGCAGATTATCTCTAATGCTCTTTAGCGATAATCGGCCTGTCTGAAGTCAAGATGTTTTGAACATTTTCCATTTTGTTATCATTTGCATATCATTAACAGGTCTATTGATCCTGCAATTTCCATAATTCTATGACTTATCTTGGTGCTACAATTTCAATGTTGCGGAATGCATTTGCCACCAGATTATCTGTCATCATCTGTTGATATTTTTTTGCATATTTTATTAAAAAAACAAATCATTCATAGTTTTGACAGTTCTAGATAATAACAAGAACCTATGCTGTCACAACAACTAACAATAAATGAAATAGCTATTGACTGATTGCTGTAAATAATTCATGAACAGGCAGGGCAATGAAATATGATTTAGCTGACAGCTATTCTTTTCTCAAGTGTTTTTGTAATAAGGAATAAAAACATTTGCCATATTACCAGATTAACCTTATGCGTAGTTGTCTTCAGTAAAATACACTGAACAGCCTACTTTTCTTAACCACTTGCAGACCACCTGTTGACTATAAATCTCTAGGCTGTCCGCACTTATCTCTGCAAGGATGTTGCTTGCAGAGATGGAAGCTGTGGGCTAATTGTGTAGCTGCGGGAGCTGGGAGTCTACTGTCAGAAGTGCTCCTCATAGAGAAGACAGGAACTGTTTGTTTTTTTACCATCCCTGCCTTCTCCAACTCTTCATACACAGTACTCAATGAGCACTGCATGTATATACAGATCAGTAAGCAGCAATGCCTGCTCTGTAGCCCCACTTCCAGCGATCATAAACTAGATCGCCCCTATATTAAATAAATGCTAAAACAACATTGATATAAAGATAAAGCCCTATGTATCGCGGGAAAAAAAGCACAAAATATATTTACATAATCGAATGGAAAAAAGTTATGACTTTCAAAGACACATGTACAATAAAAAAAGGGAACATGCATTAGGACAGCAAAGGGGGTAAATGACCTGGTCTTGAACGGGAAAATTTCCCATTTTCAGCTTTAAGGGAAACAATATATAAGTATTTGGACCTTTAAGAAGCAAATGTAGCTGATATAGTGAAGTAAAGGCTATTATTAAAGAAAAATGTAGAGGCTCTTGTGTATGCCTTGTGTACACCTGTTTTAGTTCATGTGCCACATGTACATTGTCCACCATGTTGGCACCTTCTTCCATTTTGATATGGTTCCTCTGGTTCTTCAGAGACAGAAAGGGTGGTGTCTAGAGATGAGCGAGCACTAAAATGCTCGGGTGCTCGTTATTCGAGTCGAAATTTTTCGGATGCTCGGGTGCTGGTTTCGAATAACGAACTCCATTGAAGTCAATGGGAGACTCGAGCATTTTTTGCAGGGGACCAAAGCTCTGCACAGGGAAGATTGCCTGAAAACCTGGAAACCTCAGAAAATTATGGAAACACCACGGAAATGGACAGGAAACAGCAGGGGCAGCATGCATGGATGCCTCTGAGGCTGCCTAATCGTACCATTATGCCAAATTCTCGGGCAACAGCCTGGTGGTGACCCTCAAGACAATTGTGCTGACCCAGACCAAGATGGGCAAGGCACATGCCCATCACATGTTAGTAAAGCACCTAACTAGGTGCAACGAAGGTCCATCACCGCCTGCGGGTGACACCACTGCCCATGCTGGCACTGCTGTCCTATCCCCCGCCCCTGGACGCAGGCATAAGCGTCTCCCTCCCCGCACCCACCCAGTAGTCCACAGCGTACACAAAATTCTCCCAGCACAGTGCCCAGCTCTCCCCATCCCAGACGGGCAAACACGCACCCACCACCCACCCACCCTGTCCACGGCAGACACAAAGACCTCCAAGCACAGTGCCCAGCTTTCCTAATTCCAGATGGGCTAAGACGCACACTGCACCCACCTATTAGTCTCCACATGTGGGTGGGTGCAGAGCCTTTTAGTGCCCCTCAAGACAATGTTTGTGTGCCAGGGCCTGGTAGTAACCCTCCTTGAAGTTGTGGGGGAGAGGCCGCCGGTGACCCTCAAGACAATTTTGGCCGACAGTGTAGTGGCGAGCCTCCAAAAAATAGTGGGTGAGAGCCTGGAGGTGACCCTCAGAAACAAATGGTTTAAAAAGCATGGTGGTGCACCCCTGAATGACAGTCTGTGACTGAGCTTGCAGGTGAACCCGCTAAAATTGTAGTCTAGCACACCTTGGTGGTGAACCCCTAAATTACAAATTTTGACTGAGATTGCAGTTTACAGCATGGGGGTGAACCCCAGGATGACTTGTTTAGACTGAGATTGCAGTTTACAGCTTGGCGGTGAACCCCAGAGTGGCTTGGTTAGACTAAGATAGCAGCTGAACCACCCAAAAATTTAGCCTGACTCAGCATGGCGGTGACTACAGTCCAGTGAACAATTCTGTGGTGTGCGGTACAGTAGCCGCAGTCTAGAAAATGTTTTTTCTCTCACTTATATATACTACAGTCCAGTGAAAAATTGTGTGGTGTGCGGTACACTAGCCGCAGTCTAGAGAATACGTTTTTTCTCTCAGATCCATTTAATACAGTCCAGTGAAAAATTCTGTGTTGTGCGGTACACTAGAATACGTTTTTTTTTAAATTATATATACTACAGTCCAGTGAAAAATTGTGTGGTGTGCGGTACACTAGCCGCAGTCTAGAGAATACGTTTTTGGCCTCAGATAGTAATTCTACAGTCTACTGAAAACGGTTTTGGCCTCAGAAATTAATTCTACAGTTTAGTGAATACACAAAATGTTGAACCCAAGGGCTAAGGGTCGAGGACGAGGACGTGGGCGTCCAAGTGATGTAGGGGGGCAGAGGCCGTGGTCCTGGGCAGGGTGACACAGTACCTGCAGATGAGGGAGCAGTGGCACGCCGCAGAGGTTCGCTCCCTAGCTTCATCTCGCAACCTACAGGGTCACGTGGTACAGCACTATTGAAACCACAACAGTGCGAACAGGTGATAGTGGATAGCGGATAATGTGTCCAGTAATTTATCCACCACCCATTCTTCCACGCAGTCCACCCACGCTAGCCAAGGGAGTAGACCTCTGGCTCCTCCAGCTCAACCTCCTTCCCCCCAGCCTGGCCCCCCCATGGAAAATATGGATTCAGATCCGGCATACTCACAGGAACTCTTTTCAGGACCCTTCCTAGAGTCACAAACCACTGCTCAGCAGCAACAGGAGCAGTTGCTCTGTCCCGATGGCCAAAATTTCAAACTTTCGCAGTCTGTGGGTGATGAGAGTGTGGACTTAGTGCAAGTAGTGTGTCAAAAGGTGTCGGATGATGATGAAACATGGTTGTCAGACAGCGACGTTGTTGTCAGGGCAGTAAGTCCGAGGAGGGAGCAGAGTGAGGATTCGGAGGAAGAGCTGGTGGATGATGAGGTTACTGACCCGAGCTGGGTTGGTAAGCCTAGTCAAGACAGTGCTTCTGAGGGGGAGGCAAGTGCAGCACCAGAACAGGTTGGAGAAGGCACTGGGGTGGCCAGAGGGAGAAGCAGGGCCAGAGCAAGTAGATTAGCAGAAGCTAAGAGTGAAGCTCTCGTGCAGAGGCCTAGATGTTCGCAAGTCTGGAGGTTCTTTAAAGAAAGTGAGGATGACCGACGGACTGTGGTGTGCAATCTGTGCCACACTAGGATCAGCAGGGGAGCCACCACTACCAGCCTAACCACTACCAGCATGCGCAGGCATATGAGTGCTAAATACACGACTCAATTGAACCAAGGCCGTTCACCTCCTGCGGGTCACACAACTGCTTCTTCCCCTGTGTCACATGCTGGTTCTGCGAGTCAACCCCTCTCCCAGGACCCCTGCACAAGCGCCTCCCGCCCTACAACCACCCCTTCACCTCCACAATCCTCCACACCGTCCACCAATGTATCCCAGCGCAGCGTTCAGCTGTCTTTGCATCAGACATTGGAGCGCAAGCACAAATACAATTCCACCCACCCACATGCACAAGCCCTAAACGTCCACATCTCCAAACTGCTGAGCCTGGAGATGCTGCGCTATAGACTGGTAGAGACTGAGGCTGTCCGCAACCTGATGGCGGTGGCTGTCCCTCGGTACTTGGTCCCCAGCCGCCACTATTTTTCTCGATGTGCTGTCCCAGCCCTACACTAGCACGTGTCAGAGAACATCATCCGTGCCCTGACCAACGCGGTTACTGAGAAGGTCCAACTAACCACGGACACGTGGACAAGTGCTGGCGGGCAGGGACACTATATCTCCCTGACGGCACATTGGGTTAACTTGGTGAAGGCTGGGACCGAGTCTGACCCTGGGACCGCTCATGTACTGCCCACACTGAGGATTGCGGGGCCTACCTCGGTCACGGTTTCTCAGACTTATTATGCCTCTTCCTCCAACCCCTCCTCCTCCTCCTTCTCCTCCTACTCTCAATTACCATCCGTGAGCACAACGCCTTCAGTCGGTAGCTCTAGAGGCAGCAGCACTGCCGTGGGTAAGCGGCAACAGGCGGTGCTGAAACTGCTGAGCTTAGGTGACAAGAGGCACACCGCCCAAGAGCTGTTACAGGGCATCACGGCGCAGACCGATTTTCGAACCTCAAACCAGGCATAATTGTGTGACAACGGGCGTAAACTGGTGGCGGCTCTGCAACTCGGCAGACTCACACATGGCCCACTTGTTCAATCTTGTGGTTCAGCGGTTCCTCAAGACCTACCCCAATTTGTCTGATTTGCTCACCAAGGTGCAACGCATCTGTGCGCATTTCCGCAAGTCAACCACAGATGCTGCCACTCTCAGGACAGCGCAGCGCTGCCTACAACTGCCCGCTCACCGACTGTGCCCACAAGATGGTATTCGACATTAAACATGTTAGCCACGGTTCACCAGCAGCGCAGACACGAGAACTGGTAGTCAGATTAGTCAGCTTCCTCAAGTCTACAATGAGGAGTGGACGTGGATGTCTGATATCTGTCAGGTGTTAAGTAACTTTGAGGAGTGAACACAGATGGTCAGCGGCGATGCCGCCATTATCAGTGTCACCATCCCGCTGCTTTGTCTGCTGAAAAACTCACTGGTCAGCATGAAGTTAGAGGCTTTGCACTTGTCACAGGAGATGGGAGAAGAAGATACGTTGCTTGATAGCCAGAGCACCCTCAGGTCTGTTTATCAGCACGTATTGGAGGAGGGGGAGGAGGAGGAGGAGGATGAGGAGGAAGAGGAGGAGGAGAATGTTGGCGAAACTGAAGAGGGTACCAATGCTCATTCCTTCTTATCTGTTGAGCGCGTATGGGCTGAAGAGGAGGAGTTGAAGGAGGAGGAAATGGAGAGTCAGCCTATTGAGGAGAGGGAATTCTTGCGTGTTGGGACTCTGGCGCACATGGCTGACTTTATGTTAGGCTGCCTTTCCCGTGACCCTCGCGTTAGAAGCATTTTTGCCAACACCGATTACTGGGTGTTCACCCTCCTGGACCCCCGGTACAAGCAGAACTTTTCCACTCTCATTCCTGTAGAGGAAAGGAGTATGAGAGTGAATCAATATCAACAGGCCCTGGTGCACAAACTGAAACAATCCTTCCCATATGACACCGCTAGCGGCAGAGGACGTAGTTCTGTGGGCCAACTAGCGGGGGAGAGGAGGGGAGCAGGCAGCTTGTCAAGCACTGGCAGGGGAACACTCTCCAAGGCCTTTACCAGTTTTATGTCACCCCAGCAAGACTATGTCACCCGTCCCCAGTCTAGGCAGAGTAGAGGGGAGCTGTTCAGAAAAATGGTGAGGGAGTACCTAGCTGACCATACCAACGTCCTGCGTAATCACTCTGCTCCATACAGCTACTGGGTTGCAAAGCTGGACACGTGGCCTGAACTGGCACTGTACGCCTTGGAAGTGCTAGCCTGCCCTGCCGCTAGCGTGTTTTCAGAGCGGGTCTTCAAAGCAGCTGGTGGCATCATCACTGATAAGCATACACACCTGTCAACTGACAGCGCTGACAGGCTGACGCTAATTAAAATGAATAAAGCCTGGATTTCACCGGAATTCAAATCTCCACCGGGGGAAAGCAGCTCAACATGAAGATTCTTTATGTATCCTCTCCTCTCCTCCTCCTCCTCCTTCTCTTCGCACACAAACGCTGAGCCAACAGGCAATTTTTCTGAGGGCCAACTGGCGCTCTTTACAAACAATGTTTACGGAGGGTCACCTACAGGCCCTCTCTCCAATACATTTTTTAGGAGCGTCAACTTCAGACAATCAAAAACAATTTTTCAGGAGGGTCAACTACAGACACTCCAAAACAATTTTTCAGGAGGGTCAACTACAGACACTCAAAAACAATTTTTCTGGAGGGTCAACTCCCGACACTCCAAAACAAATTTTTGGGAGGCTCACCTACAGCCATTTGACTGCAATCTCAGTCTGACCAAGGCATTGGTGGTGTCACCGCCATGCTGTGTTAGGGTAAATTTTTGGGTGGTTCACCTCCTACCTCAGTCTAACTTGGTCACTCTGGGTTCACTGCCATGCTGTGTCAGGGTAAATTTTTGGGTGGTTCACTGGCTACCTCATGTAACTTGGTCAATTGGGGGTGTCATCGCCATGCTGTGTCAGGGTAAAATTTTATGTGCTTCATCTACTACCTCAGTCTAACTTGGTCACTCTGGGTTCACCGCCATGCTTCACTAACTTGGTCACTTGTTGGTGTCACCACTAGATTACGGCTACTGTACAGCACACTACAGAATTGTTCACTGCACTGTAGTATATATAACTGAGAGAAAAAACGTACTCTTTAGACTGCGGCTACTGTGCTGCACACTCCATAATTGTTCACTGCACTGTAGTATATATAACTGAGAGAAAAAACGTACTCTTTAGACTGCGGCTACTGTGCCGCACACTACATAATTGTTCACTGGACTGTAGTATATATAACTGAGAGAAAAAACGTATTTTCTAGACTGCTGCTACTGTGCTGCACACCACATAATTGTTCACCGCACTGTAGTATATATAACTGAGAGAAAGAACGTACTGTTTAGACTGCGGCTACTGTACAGCACACTACAGAATTGTTCACTGCACTGTAGTATATATAACTGAGAGAAAAAACCTACTCTTTAGACTGTGGCTACTGTGCCGCACACTACATAATTGTTCACTGGACTGTAGTATATATAACTGAGAGAAAAAACGTACTCTTTAGACTGAGGCTACTGTACAGCACACTACAGAATTGTTCACTGCACTTTAGTATATATAACTGAGAGAAAAAACGTACTCTTTAGACTGCGGCTACTGTGACGCACACTACATAATTATTCACTGGACTGTAGTATATATAACTGAGAGAAAAAACGTATTTTCTAGACTGCGGCTACTGTGCCGCACACCACATAATTGTTCACTGCACTGTAGTATATATAACTGGGAGAAAAAAACGTACTCTGTAGACTGCGGCTACTGTGCCTCACACTACATAATTGTTCACTGGACTGTAGTATATATAACTGAGAGAAAAAACGTATTTTCTAGACTGCGGCTACTGTGCCGCACACCACATAATTGTTCACTGCACTATAGTATATATAGCTGAGAGAAAAACGTATTCCCTAGACTGCACTACAGATCCCAGCAAGCCAAGGTACAGCAGCAGCAAAAATGAGTACTGTGAGGACTTTGGGCAATTTCTTTGGGGTCTGTGCGGACCACGTGCTGTCCCCTTTCTGCCACCATTCGCTGTGCACAGTGTGCAGCCAAGATGGTGGTAGCTGCACTACAAGTCCCAGCCAGCAGCCAGGAAGAGACCAAAAAAAAGGTGCTTGTAGCCCTTAGAAGGGCTGTTGGGTTCTTTGAGGATGATTCCTGCCTAACCAAAATCTAAATTGAGGCCCTAACACTCTCCCTGACAGACAACAGCTGTATGCCTAATGTCATCCAGGCGGCATCTATGGCGAGCAGCGTGGGACCAGATTCTTATATTCCAAGGTCATCTGATCTGGCCAGCCAATCCCTGCTATCGACTTGTAGGGGTTCCACGTGATGCTAGGAGGTACCAAAGACTCTCCTGCATGTTGATTGGCTGAGAAAAAGGCACCTAACATGCAGGAAGAGGAAGATGCCATTTCCCCGAGTATCGTGATATGCTCGTCCGAGTATCGAGCACGTACAAATACCTTAATGCTCGAACGAGCACCAAGCTCGGACGAGCATGTTCGCTCATCTCTAGTGGTGTCTCATCATTCTGCATTTGTTCTGCAATAGATCCTATCTCAGGGCAGCAAGTGACAGATCAGTGATATTGAACTGCTGTCTTCTAACTTACACTGTAGATTCTCAGTGTATTCATATGTAATTCAACTACAGCGGTTTCCCCTGTCTTACACAGGTGATAGGTTTCTTTCTGGGCAGAAAGAAATCCGCCACCAGTGGATGAATTAAAAATCTTCAATTCTTGATTGGTGCATTTATATACCTGGAAAACACTCCAATAAAAATTTTGACCAGTTATGACCTTAATTGTAGCATGTTCACCAATATGCTATAAATAAAACCATACCTTGTCGAAATGCGTAAGCGATTTTTATTGGAGTGTTTTCCATGTGTGTACATGTGCACCAATAAAGTATTGAAGATTTTTAATTTATCTACCAGAGCCGGATTTCTTTCTGCCTATGTTTTACTGCTACTTCAGCCATCTCCTGGCACTGGCATGAAAGACGGAGTTAACTGGGTGAGTTCACTACACGTTTGTAAGAAAGAGGCAGAAGGAGTTGTTTGAAGCTGTATCTCTTTGAAATACACTGAACATTCTGCACACAACACACACAAATAGTATAGACAGTGTGAGCTATGGAAGTTTTATAACAGTTAAGTAACCATAGTGTGGACTCATCTATTATATTACTGCTCTCCTGGTCTCTATGGCACACATGATATCCTCAGCAGCAATTTACACATGGGAACATACAGTACAAAGGAACAAGGATATCTGACTTGATGGGGAAGGGAGGAAGGTGTCTGAAAACTTCCAGAAGTTTTTTTTTTTAAGATTATTATTTAATCCTTCATTTCACAGGAAGTCAGCCATACAGAAACTGTCCTGTCTACACAGGAGAGCAAGCTCTCGGCTGGTAGTCAGACTGGAGATAAAAGACACAGTGGTCCATAATGTAAGGGTTCAAATGCATAATAAGTTAGGCCTGGTTCACATCTGCCCTTGTGAACTTCGGCACAGAATCTGGTCACTGTATCCGATGTATATGTCGACTATCAATCGGACTAAAAATACACGCAGCACTTTTTGTCCTGCTGAAAACTGGCATATATGCCGGAAAGCAGCCGGATCCTCACCACTATGGATAAGGTAAACTCTGGCAGTCAGTTCCTCCACCAGAAAAGACTGCCAGAGTTCACAGTGCAGATATGAACCCAGCATAAGGCCCAGTCTCTGACATTGCTAATACAAAAAGAGCCCCTAAAGTCCAACAGAAATATATTCAACTTGGAGCTGACTTTACAGCCAGTCATTAACCACTAGCATATATTTCTTATGCAACGGAATTAAAAATGAAGCATATGTTCTATAGAAATTGATGATAGGCCATTAGAGCATTTGCTCTGGTGGTTCCAAAGAACCCCAGTCCGACACTGAGACAATAGAGATGATCGAAGTTATCAAAAATTCGATTCGGCTGCTTCGCCAAAGATCACAAAGAAATTTGATTTGTTACTAATAACTTTGTTATGAATTGCATTCCATTGTATGTAGAGGGTGCAATGACGGGGAACGGCAATTGCGCCACCCCCCATCATTGAAACTTCCAAATGCCACATTTAACGCTGAAGGTGGCATCTGACAGTCACTTTGAGGCCTTTCAGGATTTAATCAGGAGTTTAAAAAATAAATACTCATCTCGACCATTTGCTCTGTGAGCAAATTGATAAGGTAGTATGTTTTTTGTTTTTTTAACCACCATTTCAGGAAAAATTGACTGGTGAAGAAGCACCAGGAAATTTGGATTCTCGGTAAATCAAATTTTTCCTGAAATTCGGATGAAAGTTAATTTGCTTAACTTCGAGTCGCTCAAAAATAATAGTAACATACAGGGCATTGCTGCCATTGAAGTCATACATGTGTGCTTAAATGCAAGAAAAAAGTTAATGTCCTCTGACACCCTCTGTCACACCAAAGCTGCCTAGCAATGCCCTTCCATCTCTTCACATACAGAATAGCAGATTCTGCATGTGATAACACATCTGTATCTAACCAGACATGCAGAAGTACTTTATCAAATATATTACATTACATATATAACAGTATTAAGGCCTCATGCACGCAACCGTTGTTGTCCGGTGTCATATTGCGGCCCGCAAACAGCGGGTCCGCAATATATGGGCACCGGCCATTTGTGCACGGCATCAAGGCATAGGTTTGCAATCTGGAAAGTGCAGTGCGGAACTGAGGCACGGAACTCCACGGAAGCACCAATTTTTTTGCGATGGGACCGTCAGATAGGTCCGCATATGGCGGCCACATGGTCAGTGCCCGTGCATTGCGGACAGCAATTTGTAGTCTGCAGCATGGGCAGAGGCCAACAACGGCCATGTGCATGAGGCCTAAGGCATAGACTCTAGGAGAATATATCTCCATAATATGGAGGCATACAAGGGCACCATTTTGCATCATATATGGGGCATAGCAATCTGGGCTACATATCCAAATGGACAGCTCTGCTATATGCCTATTTTTAGAAGGCATTTCTTTTTTGCATCATATAATTGTATTATTGTTGATTTCAAAATTAACTTCTCAACTATTAATTACCAATAGAAAAAAATATAAAGAACTTTCAAAACTCGTCTTTTTTAAACTTTTCTTGATTAATTTTACATATGCATGTTTTAATGCATGAAAATGGAGCCGTTGTTGATTTACTTTGTACCTTGTTTAGTAGCTCTACTTTCTGAGGACACAGTGGGAAGCATGGTCTGTAGAGGTTGATTGCACAGCAGTTTAAAGTACTAGCAATTTGCACAGTATTGAATATCACAAATAGACATCAAATCTAAACAATAGAAAATCACACTAAAACTGGAATGAAGACAACATGGATATCAGCGGGAAAAATGGGGAAACATAAGAACCATTTTAATGAGGAAAAATATTTAACCACTTCCGCAGAAAAATAGTGCTCTAGTTTATACTGTACTTAAAGAATGCTAAGGATAATAGAAGAAGCTGCTGTACATTGAACTGATAAGACAGAGACAATGTCATTGTATAGAGATCTGATTCTAATGGCAGAGGGCACAGTATTTTCTTTAATAAGGTGAGAAAGATACTGCATGTACTAGAGATGAGCGAATCATCCAAAATTCGCTTCATCGAATGTTCATTGAACTTTTCAAAAGATTCGTACCTCATAAGAATCCATTCGGCGATGCTGCGTACAAATCATACGTTATTATGAGGTGTTTTGTGAACATTCACACACTAATAACGAATGTACAGTTTTTTAAAGGTATGCAACTTATGTGAACACGTACGCATGAGCGTACAAATTGCATATGAATCCTCAGTGTACTATTGTCTAGCGATTGCTTAATACGCAGGCACGCAGAACGCTAGGCCGTGGCGTGCACTCCTCAGAGGCAGAGCAAATTTTGCAAAATTACATCCAGGCGATCCTCAGCATTTAGCTCTGGAGAGCTTAAATACATGATCCGACTGATGGACCGGCAGGATTACGAGGGCACACACCGCCACCCGAACCCGCATAAAAAGGAGGTGATCCAGCAGGTGATCCAAAGCTTGCGCCATCGTTTTGACACTATGCAGACCCCGGGCCAGATCCAGCGGAAATGGTCCAATCTGAAGTTTAAGTGCCCAGAGCGGCTTACTGAGATCCGTGCAGCGATACGGCAGGGTGAGTAAAATATTTGAAAAGTAAAAACATGTAAAAAAAATAGTGTACTGTATTGTATATATACCAGTGAGTGCCAATAATGAAAACCATATAGAAGGACAACATGGGCGTGCGTAGTGCGCTGCAGCAATTTTCTTTCATGCTAGGCGACGCCTCTAACTCCACCAAAACAAGTGAAGGCATTCTCAGATACGTGCCCCTTCCCAGTAATTTGCCTTAGGCTACTTTCACATATGTGGTGGTGATTGTGCAGGCCGTTCTGCAGTATTTGTCTTGCCAAGTCCAGGTGTTCTTGCCGAATAGCGGCCGGATTAGCGCCATCCCCCATTATTGTTAATGAGGCTGGCCGTTCTCCCGTTTGTGTCAGGCAAATGCACTAGTGTGAAAGAAAGTAACCTTAGATATATGCCCCTTCATAGTTAGCGCTTCATCCTGCTACACACAGACTCACAGACGTGCTCATGCTGCAGCTAATGTGAGTGGGCGATATCTAAAGTATTCCCACTGTGTTAACGATATTGAGAAATTTATTGTGATAACAATATCAATCGCGATAAATACCTATTTAGAAGAAAAAAATGGATATGGCCCCCCTCTCACCCATAATATCTTCATAGTAGTATACAGTGTTAGTATTAAAAACGGTCATCATATAACAATTGTGTACAGATTTATGTTGCAGAGCAACGTCAACTACGGCCTCACCACGGGCACCGCTAGCGTCATGCCCGGACGGCCCCTACAGTACCGGCAGCTTCTAGTAAGTGTAAACATATTTAATTTATTTTTAATCCAGGCTACTTGGTAGTGCAGCTGTAGTGATACAGTAGAGCACTAGTGGTTAGGAATGTGATCCAGCCCCAAACTATTCACATGTATCAACATCAGAAGTTACAACTGTTCATTAGAGTTGAATGTAATGCCATTATTTAATGATTTTTTACAGCTGCTGCACCACAGAGGAGTCCCTCTCACCCTCCTCAACAGCGAGAGAGGACCTCACCTTCCCCTACAACCGCTCAATATGGGTTTCCAGTAAGTACAAATCCCAAACTGACCATATGTGGCCTTCTGAGTGAGCAGTTCCAAGAAAAAAAAATGGCTCAATACAGATATATGTCACTGAATAACACGTTCCAGTAGATATACCAAATATATAATGACATGCAATTGCTAAAGTATTCAGACCCAGGTGCTGGTTTGAAAGTTTTAGAATTTTTTTTCGTGGGACAACCACTTTAACTTGATCATACTAATTATATTACTGTTTCCACCCCTACAGATATCCCCACTGACTTTGAAGTGGAGGCAGCCTTATGCCGATTTGAGACCAGGCTCCATGCAGCCTCCCGGCTTATTCGTGGCCTGCAGCTGGAGCTCAGGTAAATGCAGGAGATGATGGCCATTTTTCCATTTGTCATGTATTTTGTTTATTATTATATTATTTATTATTTATTCAAAGTTGTTATTATTTATTACTAAAATTATTCTTGTAAAACCTGTGTTTTGAGTATTTTTTTTAAACCTTTAACTCGTTCCTGACATAGTGTGAAGAAGACAGGGGTGTCTGTTTAGGCCGAAGCCTCCAAAAATTGTGCATAGGCTGAAGCCCGCATTAGTGTGAAGAAGACAGGGATGTCTGTTTAGGCAGGAGCATCCAAAAATTATCCAAAGGCCATTTTCTCGGATTAATGAACACAGGGTGTCTGCCGGCCAAAGCATTAATAAATTACGCACACTCCGGTTCACGGATTACAGTAAGAGAAAAAGGCTTGGCTTGTTTGGACAACAAGCCTGTAAACAGTCTACCTTGTAAAGATAGGCAGTGAAAATTATACAGATGCGTCCACACTTAACTTATCTCCAAACTCAGAGTGGTGACAGTTTTGTCCTGATAGCAAAACAACATGATATTGCGAGATTGTAACTAAACTCTAAAAAACTGCAATACACGTCACAACCACTGGGCGGTGAGTGCTCCACATTTAGCTGATTGCTCAGCTGCTTTTTCTTTTGTTTAGAGTAGCTGGCCTCAGATGTGAGATATTTATCAGCAGACCAAGCTAAATGTGGTGAGATCTACAGTATTGAGAATATTCAATGTGCTAAAGTCAAACACATGAGAAAAAAGGAAAACTAAATAGAGTATCCAAACATTGTGTGTTACCGTCAGCTGGACTGTGTATCTAATCCTATCTTAAGTAATACTGTCTACAGAGTTGTGTATCTAAGCCTATTATGTGTGATACTGTCTGCGTAGCAGTGTATCTAATCCTGTCATGTGTGATACTGTCTACAGTGTCGTGCATCTAAGCCTATTGTGTGTGATACTGCGTGAAGAGTTGTGTATCTCACGATATCATGTGTAATACTGTCTGAAGAGTTGTGTATCTAAACCTGTCATGTGTGATACTGTCTGAAGAGTTGTGTATCTAAACCTGTCATGTGTGATACTGTCTGCTTACCAGTGTATCTAATCCTATCATATGTGATACTGTCTTCAGGATCGTGTATCTAATCCTATCCTGTGTGATACTGTCTGCCAAGCTGTGTATCTAATCCTAGCATATATAATACTGTATGAAGAGTTGTGTATCTAATCCGATCATATGTAATACTGTCTGCAGAGTTGTGTATCTAAGCCTATCATGTGTGATACTGTCTGCTTAGCTGCGTATCTAATCCTACCTTGTGTGACAATGTCTGCTGAGCTGTGTATCTAATCCTACTTTGTGTGATACTGTCTGCTTAGATATATATCTAATCCCACCTTGTTTGATACTGTCTGCTGAGCTCTGTATCTAATCCTATCATGTGTGATACAGTTTGCAGAGTTGTGTATCTAATCCTATAATGTGTGATACTGTTTGCAGAGTTGTGTATCCAATCCTATCATGTCTGATACTGTTTGCAGTGTTGTGTATCCAATCCTTTCATGTGTGATACTATCTGCAGAGTTGCGTATCTAAGCCTATTGTGTATGATACTGCCTGCTAAGTTGTGTATCTAATCCTATCCTGTGTGATACTGTCTGCTGAACTGTGTATCTAATCCTATTCTGGGTGACAGTGTCTGCTAAACTGCATATCTAATCCTATCATGTGTGATACTGTCTGCTGAACTGTGTATCTAATCCTATCATGTGTGATACTGTCTGCTGAACTGTGTATCTATTCCTATTATGTGTGATACTGTCTATGAAGCGATTAGATGTATGTGTATAGAGTGTGATACTGTCTGCTGAGCTGCTGTATCTAATTCTATTAGGGGTGATACTCTCTGCTGAGCTGTGTGTCTAATCCTACCTTGTGTGAAAGTTTTCTGCTGACCTGTGTATCTAACTCTATTAGGTGTGATACTGTCTTTGAAGCTATTGTTGTATCTTTATAGAGTATGATACAGATAGAGATAAGGAGCTCTCCTTTGTGAACATACTGTACACTCAGCCACTGCTCAGATAAGAGAGGTGGGGGAGGTGCTCATGTATTTCAGTCCCTGTATTTCCCTGTCTTGTGGATGAGGCCTGATTACCAGTTAAGTAAGGCTACTTTACATTAGCGGCAGCACGGATCCGGCAGGTGAAGGGTGCCGCCGGATCCGTGCTGCCGCAGGGACATGTGTGGGGCCAGAACCGCGCTCCCTCCCCACACATGTCACACAGTACATATACACACACACACAGTTATATACACATACAATACACATACATACACAGACATATACACAGACATATACACATACAAATACACATGCATACTTACATGCTCCCAGCAGGTCTCCACAGCGCAGGAGGAGAAGGACGGCGCCACAATAGGACAATTCCCCGCATTGCCTTCTGCTGGGCGCCGGGTGGAATAGTCCTATGTGTGCGCCGTCCTGCTCCTCCTGCGCTGTGGAGACCTGCCGGAGCATGTAAGTATGGATGTGTATTTGTATGTGTATATGTTCTGTGTATATGTCTGTGTATGTGTGTGTATATGTATGTGTGCAGGTGATGGATCCGTTTACCATTGTGTCACACTGAACGGATCCGTCCCCATTGACTTTCATTGGGGGTCATGACGGATCCGTCTTGGTGCGGATGCCTGGACCGGAGAGCAAACCGTTTTGCTCTCCGGTCTGAAGACGGAACTGAATGCTTTTAGGAACGCTCTGTTCTCTTCAGTTCAGTTTTGTCCCCATTGACAATGAATGGGGACAAAACTGAAGCGTTTTATTCCGGTATTGAGCCCCTATGACGGAACTCAATACCGGAATTATAAAACGCTAGTGTGAAAGTAGCCTAAGTTATAGAAGCCCATTCATGTTGCTAATGGAAAATATAGCACAAAACATGTTTATTGTTTTCAGTCCCGGAGGCGGAGCTTATTTTAAGGAAAAAAAAAAAACCTTTCCACAGAGCACTGGTGCCACTGGTTTTGTCCCCCTTACATTTTTTTAATTATTTTGGCAGACCCAGGTCTGTGGACCTTTAGAAAAATACTAGAGTTCTCCTGATTCAGGGTTTATTTGAACAAACTTTAATTATGGGTTTAATGCAGAAAATAACAATTGCACCATTTTTATTTACAACATCTCCCAATCCTAATGAATTACCATCGGGCAGCTGTAGTCCAGAACCACAGCATGGATCTAGGGCTGCCCTTTACTCTTCCATGAAAAGCTTTAGTGATACAGAATGTTACATGCCAGTGGCATTGCCTTTCTTTTATATCACTAATGGAAGGACTTTATACAGACCAATGTAATTGTTGTACAGTTAGGACGTCATCCCAGAACTTAAGTAGTCCATCAATCTTCTCCCTGCTTAGTCCTTGGCCTTATTTCAGACCTTATAAATCTGTAGTGCCGGTATATAATCCTCCTTCCATCTCCCTCCTCATATTGCATGCATTGCCAATAAATATATATTGCCCACCCTGTATTTCCAATGGAGAATTCCCCCTGTAAATCAGACAAGAAGAGAACAGGTTCTATATTATTGGTGGGGCCATGGAGCAGACATTCAGATGCAAGCAGCACATGGTGTTGTCCACATCTTTTTGCCCCCATTGAAATGAATGGGTCCTCAAAAAATGTGGATCGGATGCAGACCAAAAATATGGTCATGTGAAAAGGGTAAATACACAAAGTTTTCTGGATGAGGATGTGAAGCAGACCTGTCTACAGAAACGGATTGGAAAGGAATTAGGCTTCTTTCACACTAGCGTTATTGCTGGATCCGGCAGGGTTCAGTAATAACGCTTCCGTTACTGATAATACAACCGTCTGCATCTGTTATGAACGGATCCAGTTGTATTATCTGTAAACATCGCTGGGACTGATCCGTCATTAACTCCATTGAAAGTCAATGGAGGACGGATCCGGTTTCTATTGTGTCAGACAGAACGGATCTGTCCCCATTGACCTGCATTGTGGGTCAGGACGTTTTGCTCTGGGATCCCCAGGATGGAAAGTAAAATACAACATATTGCGGTTTGCTCTCCGGCCTGCGGACGCAACTAAACTGAATGGAATGTATTTTGGAGCGCTCCGTTCTCTTCAGTTCAGTTTTGTCCCCATTGACAATGAATGGGGACAAAACTGAAGCGTTTTATTCTGGTATTGAGGCCCTATGATGGACTTAATACGGGAAAACAATAACGCTACTGTGAAAGTAGCCTTAGAACTATAAAGGAAGGATTTATACTTCTGGCTTTGGCTCCTGGTATATTAGCATTCAGCATTATACTGTAGCTTCTCACAACTGTCCTATCATCTAAGTGTCCAGGCCTCATATTTACTGCTTATGTCCATGGTCCAGTCTCCATTCCCTGTGTCTTT
>ONZH01027302.1:0-26653 GCA_900303285.1 Rhinella marina
CGACTGTTGTGCGACTTGCCCACGAGATGGAATTCGACATTAAACATGTTATCCAGAGTTTACCAGCAGCGCAGAGCGATTGTAGACTGCCAGATGTCAACTTCCACCAGAACTTGTAGTCAGGTCAGTCAGCTTCCTCAAGTCTACAATGAGGAGTGGACGTGGATGTCAGGTGGATATCTGTCATGTGTTGAGCAACCTTGAGGAGTCAACACAGATGGTCAGCAGCGATGCCGCCATTATCAGCCTCACCATCCCGCTGCTTTGCCTGTTGAAAAACTCACTGCTCAGCATGAAGTCAGAAGCTTTGCGCTTGTCACAGGAGATGGGGGAAGAAGATACGTCGCTTGATAGCCAGAGCACCCTCCGGTCTGTTTCTCAGCGCGTATTGGAGGAGGGGGATGAGGAGGAAGAGGAGGAGAATGTTGGCGAGGACAGAAGAGGGTACCAATGCTCAGTCCTTCTTAACTCTTGAGCGTGAATGGCTGAAGAGGAGGAGGAGGAGGAGGAAATGGAGAGTCAGGCCAGTGAGGAGAGGGAATTCTTGCGTGTTGGGACTCTGGCGCACATGGCAGACTTCATGTTAGGCTGCCTATCCCGTGACCCTCGCGTTAGAAGCATTTTTTCAAACACCGATTACTGGGTGTTCACTCTCCTGGACCCACGGTACAAGCAGAACCTTTCCACTCTCATCCCTGTAGAGGAAAGGAGTTTGAGAGTGAATCAATATCAACAGGCCCTGGTGCACAAGCTGAAACAATCCTTCCCATCTGACGCCGCTGGCGGCAGAGGGCGTGGTTCTGTGGGCCAAGTAGCGGGGGAGAGGAGGCGAGCAGGCAGCTTGTCCAGCACTGGCAGGGGAACGCTCTCCAAGGCCTTTGCCAGTTTTATGGCTCCCCAGCAAGACACTGTCACCTGTCCCCAGTCTAGGCAGAGTAGGGGGGAGCTGTACAGAAAGATGGTGAGGGAGTACCTAGCTGACCATATCAACATCCTGCGTGATCACTCTGCTCCATACAACTACTGGGTTTCAAAGCTGGACACGTGGCCTGAACTGGCGCTGTACGCCTTGGAGGTGCTGGCCTGCCCTGCCGTTAGTGTGTTGTCAGAGCAGGTATTCAGTGCAGCTGGTGGCGTCATCACCGATAAGCGTACACACCTGTCAACTGACAGCGCTGACAGGCTGACGCTTATTAAAATGAACAAAGCCTGGATTTCACCGGAATTCAAAACTCCTCCGGGGGAAAGCAGCTAAAGAATAAGATTCCTTATGTATCCGATTCCTCTCCTCTACTTCTCCTCCTCCTTCTCTTCATTGCCAAACGCTGACCCAAAAGGGAATTTTTTAGAGGTCCAACTGGCACTCTTTTAAGACAATGTTTCTGGAGGGCCACCTAGAGGCCCCCCTCTTCAAACAATTTTTCCGGAGCGTCAACTACAGACACTGTAAAACAATTTTTCAGGAGCGTCAACTACAGACACTGTAAAACAATTTTTCAGGAGCGTCAACTACAGACACTCTACAACAATTTTTCAGGAGTGTCAACTACAGACACTCTAAAACAATTTTTCAGGCTCGTCAACCACAGACAATACAAATTTGCATGCTAAATTAGCATACAAATTTGTACGCATTAACGTACAATGCGTAGAATTAGCATACAAATTTGTACGCATTAGCGTACAATGCGTAACATTAGCATACAAATTCTTACGCATTAGCGTACAATGCGTAACATTAGCATTGCTAATGCTACGCATTATGCGCTAATGCGTACAAATTCAGGTAATTAGCGTACTTTTAAGGAGTGAAAGAGGAGAACTTGAGATTCTGACCTTTTCCTATGAACCCGACACCCTCCCCTCATCCGAGTAGGGGATGCCTGGTCTTCTCCCATTGACTTACATTGTGCTCGGGTGCTCTGTAGAGCACTCGAGCATCACCAAGTGTTCTACCAGAGCACACAAGCACTCTGGTGCTCGATCAACACTACTCAATATACATTACTCTGATTCTTCAGTTTACAGAAATACTCCATATGTGGTGGTAAACGTCTCTATGGGTTTGTGGCAGTGGTCAGAAGGAAAGGAATGCCATACAGATTTTGGAGGTAGATTTTGCTAGAATGGTTTTTAGGTATTATATTGTAATTGAGAGACGCTGACATACCCCTAGAGCAGAAACCCTCAAAAAGTGACCCCATTTTGGAAACTACACCCTTCAATGAATATATTAAGGGGGGTACTGACCACTTTGACCCCCTAAGCGTTTTACGGAATTTGGAAACACTTGGCTGTGAAAATGAAAAGTTTCATTTCTTCCAATAAAATGTTGCTTTAGCCCCAAATTTTTCATTTTCACAAGGGGTAACAGGAGAAAAAGCACCCTATAATTTGTTCCCCATTTTCTCCTGAATACAGCAACACCCCATATGTGGTGGTAAACTGCTGTGGGGGCACATGGCAGGACTCAGAATGGAAGGAGCGCCGTATGGATTTTGAAGCACAGATTTTGATGGATTGGTTTGTGGGTGCCATTGGTTTTTATTTTTTAAATTATTGTCTTATGTGGGGTCTTATTTTTTGCGGGATTAGGTGACATTTTCATTGGTACCATTTTGGGGTACATAAGACTTTTTGATCGCTTGGTGTTACACTTTTTGTGAGGCAAGAGGAAAAAAAATGGCTGTTTTGGAATAGTTTTTTTTTAAAAAATTTTTTTACAGCATTCACCTGGGGGGCCATCTCATGTAATATTTTTATAGAGCAGGTTGTTACGGACGCAGTGATACCTAATATGTCTAACATTTTTATATTTGGTAAGTTGTACACATTACACCATGTTCCGAATCATTATGCAAATTGGATTTAAGTGCCATAAAGATTACATTTTTTGTTTTTCAATGAAACTCATTGATGGTATTGTTTCTCAGGGCTTTTTGAATCACTGAAACCAATCTCAGATACCTGTGATAATTAGTTTGCCAGATGAGCCCAATTAAAGGAAAACTGGATGTTCCACAATATTAAGCAGGCCACTGTTTTCAAGTAAAATGGGAAAGAAAAACGATCTCTCTGCTGCCGAAAAGCATCAAATAGTGCAATGCCTTGGACAAGGGATGAAAAGATTAGATATTTCACGAAAACTTAAGCGTGATCATCGTACTGTGAAGAGATTTGTGGCTGATTCAGAGCATAGACGTGTTTGTGCTGATAAAGGCAGAATGAGGAAGGTTTCTGGCAGACAAGTTCATCGGATTAAGGGTCCATTCACACGAATGTATATTTGCGCGCCCGCATTACTGCGGACCCGCAAATATACGGGGGCCGCCCGGCGTGTGTTCCGCAGCGCTCGGAACACACGCTGTGCGGCCCCATTGAAAATGCCTATACTTGTCCGTACGCACGGACAAGTATAGGACATGCTTCAAAAGAGCCGCGGCACGGAGCTAGCTCCGTGCCGCGGGTCTCGGCCCCATAGAGGTGAATGGGGCCGCATCTATTCCCGCAATTTTGGGGCCTTAGAGAACAGCTGCTAAAAAGCCATTACAAACCAGCAAACAGATATTTGAAGCTGCTGGTGCCTCTGGAGTCCCTCGAACCTCAAGGTGTAGGATCCTTCAAAGGCTTGCTGTGGTGCATAAACCTACTATTCGGCCACCCCTAACCAGTGCTCAAAAGCAGAAACGGTTGCAGTGGGCCCAGACATACATGAAGACTCATTTTCAAACAGTCTTAACAGTCTTAGTTTATTGATGAGTGTCGTGCAACCCTGGATGGTCCAGATGGATGGAGTAGTGGATGGTTGGTGGATGGCCATCATGTCCCAACAAGGCTGCAACGTCAGCAAGGAGGTGGAGGAGTCATGTTTTGTCTGGAATCATGGGGAGAGAGCTGGTAGGCCCCTTTAGGGTTCCTGAAGGTGTGAAAATGACCTCTGCAAAGTATATAGAGTTTCTGACAGACAACTTTCTTCCATGGTACAAAAAGCAGAAACGTGCCTTCAGGAGCAAAATCATCTTCATGCGTGACCATGCACCATCTCATGCTGCAAAGAATACCTGTGTCATTGGCGGCTATGGTCATAAAAGGAGAAAACTCATGGTGTGGCCACCATCTTCCCCTGACCTCAACCCTATAGAGAACCTTTGGAGTATCATCAAGCAAAAGATCTATGAGGGTGGGAGGCAGTTCACATCAAAACAGCAACTCTGGGAGGCTATTCTGACATCATGCAAACAAATTCAAGTAGAAACTCTCCAAAAACTCACAAGTTCAATGGATGCAAGAATTGTGAAGGTGATATCAAAGAAGGGTTCCTATGTTAACATGTAACTTGTTAGGATGTTTTGGATTTAAATAGCTTTTTATTTCAGTGAATGTGACCTCCTAATGCTGCAAATTCCACAAATGAGCATTTTCAGTTCTTAAAAACATATAAAATGTTTAGAAAAGCTACTGTGCATAATAATTTGGAACAGTGCATTTTGAGTTTTTTTAATTTTTGAAAAATATGCTGTTATCATTGGGAGGTTTGTTCAATAAAATTCGATTTATACTCTAACGGGTGATGACTTTTATTATACTGACTGTCATTTGTACCGACCATTTAGGAAAATCAGAAATAAATATCATTTGCATAATAATTTGGAACATAGTGTAGATGCATTTTTGAACAAAATAAAATCTTTTTTTGTGTTGCCATTTTCTGAGAGCAATATTTTTTTTATTTTTTGGGCGATTGTCTTAGTTAGGGTATCATTTTTTGCGGGACGAGATGACGGTTTGATCGGTACCATTTTATGGTAAATAAGCCTTTTTGATCGCCTGCTATTACACTTTTTGTAAGGGAAGGTGACCAAAAAATGGCTGTTTTGGCACAGTTGTTTTTTTTTTTACTGCATTCACCTAGCGGGGTGGATCATGTGACATTTTCATACAGCCGGTCGATATGGACGAGGCAATACCTAATGTCTACTTTTCTTTTTTTCCCTTTTTTTTACAATTTTTTTAACTTTATTTTGGCACTTTTTTTTACTTGAAACTTTTTTAAATTATTTTTTAAACTTTATTTTTTAACTTTTTTTCAATTTTTACAACACTTTTTTTTTTTTTTTTTACTTTTGGGGGTCTGATCCCCTTTACGATGCATTACAATACTCCTATATTGTAATGCATTGGCTGTAAGTGTATTACTGATAGTAATACACTTACAGCTCACTGCCTGTGAGATCCAGGGGGCTGGATCTAACAGGCTTCCGTAGATGGCAGCCAGATGCCTAAGGAAGGCATCCGGCTGCCATCCAAGCCACCACTTCCCACACCGAGGATCACATGTGCCGCGGTCAGCGCTGACCGCGGCACATCGAGGGTTAATGTGTCGGCATCGGTGTTATCACCGATGCCGGCGCATACAGCAGGGGTCCGGCTATTGGGCACAGCCGGACCACCGCAGCTGATTGGGCGGGTGCAGCTCCTGCACCTGCCCGATCAGCGCGCCGTACCACTACCGCGCTGGGCGGGAAGTCACTTCCTGCAGCGCCGTACATGTACAGCGCTGGGCGGGAAGGGGTTAAAGGGTCTTTTTTTCTAAAGGACTTGTGGCAAGTTAGATACCTGTGCTTAATTCACCCTTTCCTTGTCCCACAAAGAATACTTTTTATGGTGAAAGCGGTTTTCCAGCATTCTGATATTGATCGCCTATCCTCAGCCATGGCCTCCCTGTCAGTCATTGTTTTCCTGACTGTAGTGATAACGTGCCTATGTACCACATGTCACCACTACAGCCGATCATTGGCCTTAACAGTCTTGTGCCTATACCACTGAGACCAATGATTGGTTGCTGTCATCATGTATATGGGCACGTCATTGATGCAGCCAAAAACATAACATGACGGTTGTAGTAGTGAGAAGATCCGAGCAGCTTTGTCCTATTTAATAGTTTCCTTGTTCTAATTAATATAGCTTGGGAAACCCATTTAACCCCTTCAGGACAAAACCATTTTTCATTTTAAGGACCAGGCCAAATCATGGAAATTTGACATGTGTCAATTTATGTGGTTATAACTTTGGAACTCTTTTATGTATCAAGGCCATTCTGAGACTGTTTTTTCATGACATATTGTACTTCATGAGTTGAGTTGATATATTTCACCTTTATTTATAAAAAAAAATCCAAAATTTACCAAAAAATTTAAAAAATTAGCAATTTAAAAAAAATTTTCTCTGCTTTTAAGGCAGATAGTGATACCTCATAAAATAGTTGTTACTTTACATTTCTCATATGTCTGCTTTATGTTGACATCATTTTGTAAATGTTATTTTAGTTATTTATTTTTTGGATGTTAGGTGGAGTACAATTTTAAATGCATTTTTAAGAAAATTTCGAAAAACCGCTTTTTAAAGAACCAATTCTGTTATGAAGTCACTTTGTGGGAATTAAATAATAGAAACAACCCATAAATGACACCATTTTAGAAACCACACCCCTCAAATTATTCAAGTATGATTTTATAAACTTTGTTAACCCTTTAGGTGTTCCTCAAGAATTAAAGGAAAATAGAGGAGAAATTTCAAAATTTCACTTCTCTTTGCAGATTTTCCATACCGTGACTCTGCGATTTACAGAAAGATCCCATATGTGGTCATAAACTGCTGTATGGGCACACTGCAGGGTGCAGAACAAAAGGAGCAGCATAGGGATATTGGAGGGCAGATTTCGCTGGGATAAAAGTTGCCATGTCACATTTGAAGACCCCCTGATGCAGCCCTACAGTAGAAACTCCCAAAAAGTAACCCAAAGTTGGAAACTATGGAATAAGGTGACAGTTTTATTGCTACTATTTTGTGGTATATATGATTTTTGATTGCCCAATATTACACTTTTTGTGAGGCAAGGTAACCAAAAAATGGTTGTTCTGGCACCATATTCATTTTTTGTTTTGTATGGTGTTCACCTGACAGTATTGATCATGTGTCATTTTTATAAAGCCGCTTGTTATGGACGTGGTGATATCTAATATGTCTATTTTTTATTTTATTTATTTCAGTTTTACAAAATAAAAAGCATTTTAGAAAAAAAAATCATGTTTTTGTGTCTCCATTTTCTAAAAGCCATATTTTTTTTTATTTTTCTGCCGATCACCTTGTGTAGGGGGCTCATTTTTTTCTAGGAAGAGTTGACATTTTTATTAGTACTATTTTTATAGAGCTGTTATGGACGTGGCGATATCTAATATGTCTATTTTTATTTCAGTTTTTATGGCCACTGGACTTTGGAGCAGTGGAAACGTGTTCTGGGGAGTGATGACTGACGTTTCTCTGTCTGACAGTCTGATAGAAGGGTCAGAGTTTGGCGAATGCCAGGAGAACGTTAACTGCCTGACTACACTGTTCCAACTGTAAAGTTTGGTGGAGGAGGGCTTGTCTTAAGCCCTTAATTCCAGTGAAGGGCAATCTTAATGCTTAAGCATATCAAGATATTTTGGACAATTCTATGCTTCCAACTTTGTGGTAAATGTTTGGGGTAAGCCCTTTTCTATTCCAGCATGACTGTGTCCTGATGCACAAAACAAGGTCTATAAGCATAGGCATGGTTGGTTGAGTTAGGTGTGGAAGAACTTGACTGGTCCGGACAGAGACTTGACCTCAAACTCATTAAAAACCAGTATGAACTCAGTATGAACTAGAATGGAGATTGCAAGTCAGACCCTCTCGTTCAACATCTGGATTTTGTAGCTCACAAATGTTCTTTTGAATGAATTGGCAAAAAATTTCCACAGACACACTCTGAAATCTTATAAAAAGCCTTCGCAGAAAAGTGGAAGCAATTTTAGTTGCAAATGGTGGACTGACTTCATAAGCTCCTGTATGTGTAATGTGTAGCACAAGGCTTAAAGGGGTTGTCTCACTTTAGCAAGTGGCATTTATTATGTAGAGAAAGTTAATACAAAGCACTTACTAGTGTATTGTGATTGTCCATATTGCTTCCTTTGCTGGCTGGATTCATTTTCCATCGAATTATACACTGCTCGTTTCCATGGTTACAACCATCCTGAAATCCATCAGTGATGGCCACGCTTGTACACTATAGGAAAAAGTGCCGTCCCCTCTGGTGACTGAAATGTGCAATCTCATATAGGCTGGTGCTTTTTTTTATAGTGTGCAAGCACAGCCATGCTAATGTATTGCAGAGTGGTCATATCCATGAAAATGAGATATGTATAATTTAATGGAAAAATGAGTCTAGCCAGCAAAGGAGGCAATATGGACAATCACAATACATTAGTAAGTTCCCTGTGTTAACTTCTTGTACATGATAAATGCCATTTGCGGAAGTGACAAAAGCCTTGTTCACACAACCATATTTTTCTTTAGTGTACTGTTTATAAAACCCATGCAAATCAAAGGGGCTAGTACACATTTGGGTTTTTTCATGGATCCATGGGCCAGATCTGAGAATCTGCTTCAAGGTAAGAAAACCCCTTTCTGTTGATGAGAGTGAGAAAAATAGAATGCAAATATGTTTTTCAAGGATCCCATCTTTTATAGACTGAAACTCTTATATGACTGTTTGCTAAGGTCTAAATTTGGAGGCGACTAAAAATTTGATCTGCAGATAAACATAATTTTCGTGTGCTGATTGGGTTAACCAGAATCAGTTAACCAGAAGTGTATGGAAATTTCATTTTGTTAGTAATTTCCCTGTGTAGTGACCTGATCAGCAATACAGCTGTTTAATTAGGCACCTACTGTGAAAAATATTGTAAGCTGACCACATTTATATGTTTTCTTAAATTACTTTATACAGTTCTGAGGTTATTAAAGCAGATCTCATATAAGGAAAAATAACAAGAAAGGGCAGTATGTTTTTATCGTTAAAGAACAGAGGCATTGTAAACTGCAAGGGCATATCTTGATGTTCTTCCTGTAAAAAATGAACTGCACAAATGGTTATTTTTTGCAATATAAAATTACACTATTATATAAATGTAATTACAGAAATGTGCTATGTGAAGACTTAAACGAGTTGTTCCATGAAAAATATTCTACATTTTTTTCAATCATCAATCAGCACCTGGATTTAATGTATCTGTATAGTGCCAACTGCTGTTCAGGCTTTTTCCTCATCCACTGTCCACATAGTACCATCCTTCAATTTTTACCAACCATATCTACTGTTAGAAGTTTTGATAGTTACAGAGAGAAAGAGAGAGAGATGCAGCAAAAATTAATACCCCCTGAGAAATGACCCCCCCCCCTTGAGCTATGATAGGGAGAGAGCTGCAGAAGAAAGGGCACATCCCCAATAAAGAACACACCCCCTGAGTTGCCAGCCTAAAGAGAATCTAGCAGAACAATTGAAGCAATGAATGGGGGAGTTCTGCAGCTAGTTTTGTCAGTGAGAAATTATAATGTACTACATGATGCCTGATTTTTATTTTTCATATAAAATGAGAATTAAGGGGCTCATTTATAAAATTAGTGTAAAATAGAACTGGCTTAGTTGCCCATAGCATCAGATTCTACCCTTTATTTTGGACAGCTCGTTTGGAAAATCAAAGGAGGAATCTGATTGGTTGCTATGGGTGAAGCCAGTTCTGCTTTACACCAGTTTGATAAATGACCCCCTAAATACTTATTAAAGCATATAACATTTGTTTGCAGTTATAGGGGGTTGTGCCATGTATGAAGGCTATCCCCTATCCACAGGATAGGAAACATTTGAGTTATTGGTGGGGCTCTGATAACTGGGACCCAAAGGCATCGCTAGGGTTTCAAAAGATTCAGGGCCCAAGTTACAATGCATATGTGTTTAATTTTCGATTCAACCCCCCAGCCCAAGTGCTAAAGACATATTTGGATAGACATATATATTCAGTGTTATCACATGTACCTCTTACATCCAGTGATGTCTCCTCTGACATAGACATCTTTCCTCTTCTCAATTTGTCACAAATAACACATTATTAATAGAGATGAGCGAACATGCTCGTCCGAGCTTGGTGCTCGTTCGAGCATTAGGGTATTCGCATATGCTCGCTACTCGGACGAGCATATCGCGATCCTCGAGGAAATGGCAACTTCCTCTTCCTGCATGTTAGCCGCCTTTTTTCAGCCAAGCAACATGCAGGAGAGTCTTTGGTACCTCCTAGCATCACGTGGGGCCCCTACAAGTCGATAGCAGGGATTGGCTGGCCAGATCAGATGACCTGGGAATATAAGAATCTGGTCCCACGCTGCTCTCGTCATACGCCGTCTGCATGAGATTAGGGATAGAGCTGCTGTCTGTCAGGGAGAGTGTTAGGGCCTGAATTTAGTTGTTGGTTAGGCAGGAATCGCCCACAAAGAACCAAACAGCCCTTCTAAGGGCTACAAGCACGTTTTTTTTTTTTGGTCTCCTCCTGGCTGCTGGCTGGGACTTGTAGTGCAGCTACCGCCATCTTGGCTGCACACTGTTAGGGCGTGAAATTAGAATCTGGTTAGGCAGGAATCATCCACAAAGAACCCAACGCTCCTTCTAAGGGCTACAATGACATTTTTTTTTGTCCTCCTCTCGGCTGCTGGCTGGGACTTGTAGTGCAGCTACCGCCATCTTGGCTACACACTCTGCACTGGTGGCAGAAAGGAGACAGCACAAGATCCACACAGACCCCAATGAAATTGCCCAAAGTCCTCTCAGTACCCATTTTTGCTGCTGCTGTACCTTGGCTTGCTGGGATCTATAGTGCAGTCTAGGGAATACGTTTTGTCACTCAGTTATATAAACTACAGTCCAGTGAACAATTGTGAGGTGTGTGATACACTAGCCGCAGTCTAGAGAATATTTTTTTTCACTCAATTATATAAACTACAGTCCAGTGAACAATTGTAAGGTGTGCGATACACTTGCCGCAGTCTAGAGAATAATTTTTTTTCACTCAATTATATAAACTACAGTCCAGTGAACAATTGTGAGGTGTGGGATACACTAGCCGCAGTCTAGAGAATACGTTTTTATTCTCAGTTATATAAACTACAGTCCAGTGCAAAATTGAGTGGTTTGTGGTGCAATAGTCTAAAGACTACATTTTTTTGCCTCAGATAGTAATTCTACTGTCTACTGAATACTTTTTTGGCCTCAGATATAAACTCGACAGTTTGGTGAATAATAAAAATGTTGAACCCAAGGGCTAAGGGTCGAGGACGAGGGCGTGGGCATGGGCGTTCAAGTAGTGTAGGGGGCAGAGGCCGTGGTCCTGGGCAGGGTGACACTATACATGCTGATGATGGAGCAGTGGAACGCGGCAGAGTTTCGCTCCCTAGCTTCATCTCGCAACTTACTGGGTCACGTGGTACACCACTATTGAAACCACAACAGTGCGAACAGGTGATGACATGGATAGCGGACAATGCGTCCAGTAATTTATCCACCACCCAGTCTTCTACGCAGTCCACCAACGCTAGCCAAGGGAGTAGACCTCTGTCTCCTCCAGCTCAACCTCCTTCCCCCCAGCCTGCCCCCCACGGAAAGTATGGATTCAGATCAGGCATACTCACAGGAACTCTTTTCAGGACCCTACCCAGAGACACAAACCACTGCTCAACAGCAACCTGAGCAGTTGCTCTGTCCCGATGCCCAAAATTTAGAACCTTCGCAGTCTATGGGTGATGAGAGTGTGGACTTAGTGCAAGAAGTGCGTGAAGAGGTGTCGGATGATATTGAGACACGGTTGTCAGACAGTGACGTTGTTGTCAGGGTAGTAAGTCCGAGGGGGGAGCAGAGTGAAGAATCGGAGGAAGAGCTGGTGGATGATGAGGTGACTGACCCGAGCTGGGTTGGTAATCCAACTCAAGACAGTGCTTCTGAAGTGGAGGCAAGTGCAGCACCAGAACAGGTTGGAAGAGGCAGTGGGGTGGCCAGAGGGAGAAGCAGGGCCAGAGCAGGTAGATCAGCAACTGTTTCACGGAGTCAAGTTCCCGTGGCGAGGCCTAGATGTTCGCAAGTCTGGAGGTTTTTTAAAGAAACTGAGGATGACCGACGGACTGTGGTGTGCAACCTGTGTCACACCAAGATCAGCAGGGGAGCCACCACTACCAGCCTAACCACTACCAGCATGCGCAGGCATATGAGTGCTAAACACCCGACTCAGTGGAACCAAAGCCGTTCACCTCCTGCGGGTCACACCACTGCCCCATCCCCTGTGTCACATGCTGGCTCGGCGAGTCAACCCCCCGCCAAGGACCCCGGCACGAGCGCCTCCCGCCCTACAACCACCCATTCACCTGCACGATCCTCCACAACCTCCACCAATGTGTCCCAGCGCAGCGTTCAGCTGTCTTTGCAGCAGACATTTGAGCGCAAGCGCAAATACAATTCCAGCCACCCACATGCACAAGCCCTAAACGTCCACATCTCCAAATTGTTGAGTCTGGAGATGCTGCCCTATAGACTGGTAGAGACTGAGGTTTTCCGCAACCTGATGGCGGTGGCTGTCCCTCGGTACTTGCTCCCCAGCCGCCACTATTTTTCCAGATGTGCCGTCCCAGCCCTACACCAGCACGTGTCACAAAACATCATCCGTGCCCTGACCAACGCGGTTAGTGATGAGGTCCACCTAACCATGGACACGTGGACAAGTGCTGGCGGGCAGGGACACTATATCTCCCTGACGGCACATTGGGTTAACTTGGTAGAGGCTGGGATCGAGTCTGACCCGGGGACCACTCATGTAATGCCCACACCAAGGATTGCGGGGCCTACCTCAGTCACGGTTTCTCAGACTTATTATGCCTCTTCCTCCAACCCCTCCTCCTCCTCCTCTTCGCAGAGAAACACTGAGCCAACAGGCAATGTTTCTAAGGGCCAACTGGCGCTCTATAGAAACAATGTTTACGGAGGGCCACCTACAGGCCCTCTCTCCAATAAATTTTTTAGTAGCGTCAAATACAGACACTCAAAAAACAAATTTACATGAGGGAGTGTCTCCCCGTCTGCCATCATGTTCGGTCAGGCTGTCCGTAGATACACCACCTCTGTCGTCCACAGAAGCGGCCACTATGAGGAAGGCCACTGCAGGAACATCCCCTTTTCTATTGAGAACAAGTGGAGACTTGTAGGAGGATGACACTTTTCTTCGGCAGTGGATTCACCTTCCCCTTTATCATTGCCAGACAACAGTTGGTGAAAAAGTAATTGGCAATGATGAAGAAAATGTAACGGTGCAGTGGACCGTCTGTGAAGCAAACCTATATATTCCCACCATGCCAGCCATGGGTTGTACATAACCTAATAACAGGAAAAACAAAAAAATATTTTACAGGAGGGTCAACTACAGACACTCCAAAACAATTTTTTAGGAGGGTCAACTTCGGACACTCCAAAACAAATTTTTAGGAGGCTCACCTACAGACATTTGACTGCAATCTCAGTCTGACCAAGGCATTGGTGGTGTCACTGCCATGCTGTGTCAGGCTAAATTTTTGGGTGCTTCACCTGCCACCTGAGTCTAACTTGGTCACTATGGGTTCACCGCCATGCTGTGTCAGGCTACATTTTTGGGTGGTTCACCTGCTACCTCAATCTAACTTGGTCACTTGTTGGTGTCACTATGCTGTCACCATGCTGTGTCAGGCTTATGCCTGCGTCTTGGGGCGGGGGATAACACAGCAGTGCCAGCATGAGCAGTGGTGTCACCTACAGGCGGTGATAGACCTTCGTTGCACCTAGTTGGGTGCTTTCCTAACATGTGCCAGCACATGTGCCTTGCCCATCTTGGTCTGGGTCAGCACAATTGCCTTGAGGGTCACCACCAGGCTGTTGCCCAGAATTTGGCATAATGGTACGATTAGGCAGCCTCAGAGGCATCCATGCATGCTGCCCCTGATGTTTCCTGTCCATTTCCGTGGTGTTTCCATCATTTTCTGAGGTTTCCAGGTTTTCACGCAACCTTCCCAATGCAGAGCCTTGGTCCCCTGCAAAAAATGATCGAGTCTCCCATTGACTTCAATGGGGTTTGTTATTCGAAACGAGCACCCGAGCATCCGGAAAAATTTGATTCGAATAACGAGCACCCGAGCATTTTAGTGCTCGCTCATCTCTAATTATTAATTATTTCAGCCATGTCTCATCTCTGCAGAGTTTGCCACACAGATATCTTAGGTTCCTCACTTTTCTATCATCCTCCCCTTCCTGGTGCCCCAACAGAGTTATCCTGCTGATACCCCTAATACTGTGTCTGTTGTGTTCCCCTATGCCCCTGCGACGACCGAACCACAAGGTTGTATATGTGAGCGTATTGTGTTGTCACAGTGGTGGTGAGCCGATGGTTGCAATTCTACTCACAATTTGAAGCTGTTGCTTCCTGGGCCTGTGTGCAGTGAGTGGAAGGTGACACCATCTCCTTCGGGGCACACTCTGGTTCCAGGGGCTCTGCCAGGTGTTGGTTCGAGGTGCCCTTGATGGTGGAAGATTAGGGTGTCAGTTGGCAGGGTCCCTGAAATAATCGTGACGACAGCACCTTGCGGTGCAAATAGGTGAACGGCGGAAGAGATGAGGAGTCAATTGCTTGTAAAACAGTTGAACTTTTACTGAACAAATTGCCTTGAGGTAGATCACTCATCAATGATCCAAAAGTGATTTTTCCTCACAAAAAATAGTCTGTTGCAAGATTCCTTAATTGGCTGGGCAGATATATATCAAAGCTTTCCTTCAGCTAGTAGTAGAGAGTTCCTTCTGCTTATGTATAGATCTTTATCTAAGTCCTCAGTCTAGTAGCCAGGCACTGGAGATATATATATATATATATATATATATATATATATATATATATATATATACACACACACAGTGCCTTGCGAATGTATTCGCCCCCCCTGGAACTTTTCAACCTTTTGCCACATTTCAGGCTTTAAACAAAAAGATATAACATTTTTGTAATAATAAAACTGAAAAGTGGGGCGTGCAAAATTATTCGGCCCCCTTGCATTAATACTTTGTCGCGCCACCTTTTGCTGCGATTACAGCTACAAGTCGATTAGGGTATGTCTCTATAATTTTTGCACATCTAGAGACTGAAATTCTTGCCCATTCTTCCTTGCAAAACAGCTTGAGCTCTTTGAGGTTGGATGGAGCATTTGTGAACAGCAGTTTTCAGCTCTTTCCACATATTCTCAATTGGATTCAGGTCTGGACTTTGACTTGGCCATTCTAAGGCCTTGGATACATTTATTTTTGAACCATTTCATTGTAGATTTTGCTTTATGTTTGGGATCATTGTCCTGTTGGAAGATAAATCTCCGTCCTAGTCTCAGGTCTTTTGCAGACTCCAACAGGTTTTCATCTAGAATGGTCCTGTATTTGGCTCCATCCATCTTCCCATCAATTTTTACCATCTTCCCTGTCCCTGCTGATGAAAAGCAGGCCCAAACCATGATGCTGCCGCCACCATGTTTGACAGTGGGGATGGTGTGTTCAGGGTGATGAGCTGTGTTGCTTTTAGCCAAACATATCGTTTTGCATTGTTTCCAAAAAGTTCGATTTTGGTTTCATCTGACCAGAGCACCTTCTTCCACATGTTTGGTGTGTCTCCCAGGTGGCTTGTGGCAAACTGTAAACAAGACTTTTTATGGATATCTTTGAGAAATTGCTTTCTTCTTGCCACTCTTCCATAAAGGCCAGATTTGTGAAGTGTTCGACTGATTGTTGTCTTATGGACAGACTCTCCCACCTCAGCTGTAGATCTCTGCAGTTCATCCAGAGTGATCATGGGCCTCTTGGCTGCATCTCTGATCAGTCTTCTCCTTGTTTGAGATGAAAGTTTAGAGGGATGGCCGGGACTTGGTAGATTTGCAGTGGTCTGATACTCCTTCCATTTCAATATGATCACTTGCACAGTGCTCCTTGGGATGGTTAAAGCTTGGGAAATCTTTTGGTATCCAAATCCGACTTTAAACTTCTCCACAACAGTATCACGGACCTGCCTAGTGTGTTCCTTGGTCTTAATGATACTCTCTGTGCTTTAAACAGAACCCTGAGACTATCGCAGAGCAGATGCATTTATACGGAGACTTGATTACACACAGGTGGATTCTATTTATCTTCATCAGTCATTTAGGACAACATTGGATCATTCAGAGATCCTCAATGAACTTCTGGAGTGAGTTTTCTGAACTGAAAGTAAATGGGGCAGATAATTTTACACGCCCCACTTTTCAGTTTTATTATTACAAAAAAAGTTTAAATGATCCAATAAATTAGTCCCACTTCACAATTGTGACCCACTTGTTGTTGATTCTTCACCAAAAATTTAAAATGTTATATCTTTTTGTTTGAAGCCTGAAATGTGGCAAAAGGTTAAAAAGTTCCAGGGGGCCGAATACTTTCGCAAGGCACTGTATATATATAATTCCTTACTTGATATCAGCAACCCACAGGGCGATCTCCCTGACGGCGGGCAATACTCATCTGATCCATTCTTTGTATTGGGACGGCAGGTAATACTCATCTGCTCCATTCTTTGTATTGGGCGCCTTTAAATAAATTGGTCCACAACTTGAGCTCCTAGTCATCTGGTCGTGTCCAGGTGCCTTTGCGCTCCTCCTGGTCACTGGTGTTTGTGGAGTCCATAAACTAGTTTGTAGCTTTTACCTCCACTAAAATCACTCTATATCCTAGTTGAACTGGTCCACTTAAAGTTGCTATAAAGTTGGAGGCGACAATCCCCTCAGCTTGGCCAGAGCCAAGGGCTAAGATGGCAGCTACATGATGATCTGACTACTCCTCTCTCCTCCTCTCAACTAAGTGGTTCTGACCTGTTGCGCATATATATATATATATATATATATATATATATATATATATATGACGTTACAGCACCACCTAGTGGCGTAAAATAAGTAAAGCAGCCAACAGCCTGTTAAAGTTTGCATTGTCAACTTTCACATGATAAGTAGGACACTGCACCCCCAAATAATGTACTTACAAAATAACAGTGCCATACAGAAAGTCCCCAAAGTGCTCCCAATAGCCTTCAAAGTCTCACCAGTAGTAATAATTCTCTCCCAGAGTACACTCACTAGTAATAGTTCTCCCTACAGAGATAAAGCTTCATGACAGTTACTCTGTTAGTTGTAGTGCCCTCCATAGTGTGCCCAATAATAATAATGCCCTTATTAACTCCCTTCAGACGCCTCTGGCAATAGCAACCATTACATCTGTGAGGTTATACAGAGGGAAGGGGCTCCTTCTGTCCTGCAGTGAGTGGCTCTGATAGGTTAGTATGGCAGCTTCAGGCCTTGTGAAGGCTCCCAGGCCTGTCACAGTGAGCTGCCTGCAAAGTCAGAAGATGAGAAAAGAGAACATCTACATCAGTGACATCACTGGATGTAAGAGGCATGGCCGGGACTAGGGGTAGGCGGAGGAGGCGACCGCCTAGGGCGCCATCTGGTTTTTTATTTTTTTTTAAATTTCTCAGGGCCACACCGCCGATCGCCACAGGCGGTGCGGCCCTGGATCTAAGTGCAGTCGGCGTGTGGGGGCAGTAGGAGATGAGCGCTTCCATTGTGGAAGCGCTCATCTCTATATTCATCTGTATCGCCGTCCTCAGGACAGCGATACAGATGCCTGTGCTGCGGCAGGGGAGGGAGAGGCGTCTCCCTTCCCTGTTCTTCTGATAGGCCGCAGCCATTAGTGCCTGAAGCCTATCAGAGGCCAACTCAGGCAGCGCGATGACGTCATTATCATCGCGCCGCCTGAGCCGGGCAGCACACAGCGCGGGACACAGGCCGGAAGAGGCCTGCACCTCATCGCTGCTGATGGAGGTCAGTATTAGTGGTTTTTGTTTTTTTTCAGTTTTTTTATTTATTTTATTTTAATAGATGCCATATTATAGGGGGGAACCTGCTGGCAATTTCTCACTGGCCCATTTACTGGGGCATTTCTTACTGGCACATTAAGGGGGGGGGCACCATGGGGGAGAGGAGCACTGTGGGGGCCTTTTTTGGGCACATTATGGGAGTGCAATATAGGGGAGAGCTGGACTATGAGGCATCTAGTGGCACTATAGGGGCACTATGAGGGAGGGGAGCACTATGAGGGCTCTAAAGAGGCCTTTTTTGTTGGCACATTATGGGGGCACTATGGCATCTGGTGGCAATAAGGGGGCATTTTTTATAGGCACATGGGAGACACTATAGGGGAGAGCGGCACTATGGGGCATCTGGTGGCATTATTTGGGGGCAGTATGGGGGAGTGGAGCACTATAGGGGCATCATTTGGGGGCACTATGGGGAAATCTGGTGGATCTAAAGGGGCATTTTTTACAGGCACATTATAGGGGGCACTATGGCTTCTGGCACTAAGGGGGCATTTTTTACTGGCACATTATGGGAGGCATTATGGGGCATCTGGTGGCACTATAGGGGCATTATTTTGGGGCACTACGGGGGAGTGGAGCACTATGGGGGGCATCTGGTAACTCTAAAGGGGCATTTTTTACTGGCACATTATAGGGGGCACTATGGCATCTGGCACTAAGGGGGCAATTTTTACTGGCGCATTATGGGGGAGAGGAGCACTATAGGGGCATCTGGTGGGGGCAGCAAGAAGGGGCATTTTTTACTGGCACTTTATAGGGGGTACTATGGCATCTGGCACCAAGGGGGCAATTTTTACTGGCACATTATGGGGGAGAGGAGCACTATAGGGGCATCTGGTGGGGGCAGCAAGAAGGGACATTTTTACTGGCATATTATGGGGGATACTATGGGGGCATTTACTGGGGCATTATATAGGGGTATTTTATACTGGCATACATTATGGGGACATTAGCTCAACTGCAGGCACTAAGCGGGGGTATTTCTTGTTCTGTCATATTACAGGGTGAATTATTACTACTTGGGGGTATTATGGTGAGCTTTACTACTACTGGGGGCTATGGGGAACACACGATGTCTAGTATGGGCACTATGGGGGCATTACTATTAAGTGTGCTCTGGCAGATAATTATTTCTATTGGTGGGATTTTGGAAAGCACTGTTACTTTAGGGGGCACAGTATCAATTTAGCACAATTATTTTTGGGGGACATTATCTTTATACTATTAGTGTCCGGACGCAGTTATTTTTTAGGGGACTCTGTGCCAATAATTGTTGTAGGGGGCACTATCTGTGTGGTAGTTGTATTTTTCAGGGGACAGTTTTTGCATTATAGTATTAGGGGGCACAGTATTGGGGGTGGCAGGATGAGGTGTTCAGAAGATGTGAAGATGATGGAAATGTGGGAATCTAATGTCTGTTTGTATCTCTGCAGATACGAGAGATGGCTGAAAAATCTTCATGGCGGTCTGGTCCTAATGGAGAAGATGAGAAAAGAGAACATCTACAACAAAGGTGACATCACTGGATGTAAGAGGTATGGGGCGCTATGTAGGAGAGGATATGCTCCGGCTCCTCCTTCTGCCATTTGCAGAAGGAGGATTCAGAGCTGGGTGAGGACAGCGAAGGGGGGCAGCAGGTCACGAGTGGGTGGCAGATGGTGGTGGGGAACCACAGGCCTTGAGCAGGATCTGAAGAGAGGGAAGGAGCTTCCTTGCTGTAGCCTGCTGTTGTCCATTGTATAATGTGAGGCAGGCAGTGCAGCCAGGACACGTCCTCCCCTCTCTGTATGATGTGTACAGGCGGGACTCATTTCAGCTGTACAGTGTTTGCTGGGAGTGGCCTATTATATTTAGGAGGGGCTTATAATAATGGGCGGGGCCAATTTGGGGGGCGCCATTTGACTACTTTGCCTAGGGCACCAAACTGCCTAGTCCCGGCACTGGTAAGAGGTATATGGTGCTGTATTTTCCTGTATGTGTGATAACTCTGTATTTAATGTTCATCTATAGAGATGAGCGAGCACTAAAATGCTCGGGTGCTCGTTATTCGAGACGAACTTTTCCTGATGCTCGGGTGCTCGTTTCGAGTAACGAACCCCATTGAAGTCAATGGGAGACTCGAGCATTTTTGCAGGGGACCAAGGCTCTGCCTAGGGAAGGCTGGGTGAAAACCTGGAAACATCAGAAAATTATGGAAACACCACGGAAATGGACAGGAAACAACAGTAGCAGCATGCATGGATGCCTCTGAGGCTGCCTAATCCCACCTTTACCCCAAATTCTCAGGCAACAGCCTGGTGGTTACCCTCATGGCAATTGTGCTCACCCAGACCATGAAAGGCGAGGCACATACCCATCACATGTTAGGGAAGCACCCAACTAGGTGCAAAGAAAAATTGTTTGGAGAGAGGGCCTGTAGGTGGACCTCCGGAAAAATTGTTTGGAGAGAGGGCCTGTAGGTGGACCTCAGGAAAAATTGTTTAGAGAGAGGGCCTGTAGGTGGACCTCCGGAAAAATTGTTTACAGAGAGGGCCTGTAGGTGGACCTCCGGAAAAATTGTGGTAAAAGAGTGCCAGTTGGACCTCTAAAAAAAAATGGCGTTTTTTGGGTCAGCTGTCACGAGGGAGACAAGGGAAGGTGCGCCCTGTACTGAATACCCCCCCCCCCCCCCCGTTCTCTCCCTGCCTGCTTGCCTCAGTCGGCCCTAGGCGGCCGCGGACAACCACGGTGACGGTCCCTGCTCTGTATAAGTGCACAGGGAGGGACAGGGAACAATTGGAGAGACAAACACAGACGAAACAAACACAATATCAGAATAGTCATCAAGCCGGGTCATACACAGGAGATAACGTCAATACCGGGGGTGAAGCAAAGAGAGGTCGAAGTCCAAGTCCAAGTCCAAGGTCAGGGTCAAACAGCAAATCAAACACAAGGTCGCTCAAGCACTGATCAAAGTTGTAACGCTAATCACAGGCGATTAGGGAGGACAACTAGTGGCTTTAAATAGCCCTCCACTGGGTCATGTGACGGGGCCAGCGTCACATGACCTCATCTGCATACCGAGCGCTGGCCAAACGTGACCAGCGCTCAAATATGCACCAAATTTGGTCATGTGGCGTGGCCAGCGCCACATGACCCAAAACCAGGTATATAATAAATGTTCTGAGCGCTGGTTGCCCAGACCAGCGCTCAGATGTCCCCGCCTGCTCGTTACTAGGGGGACGGGGAGGACGCCGGACGCGCTGTATCAGTGCGCGTGCCGGACCCTCTCCTGTGATTGTCGTCATGGAGACGAGGACGCATCCTGCGTCCTCGCTCCGGCGCACTCCTGGGAGACCGGCGGCACGGCAGAGGGGAAGCGCGCCGCCGGATCCCCGTTACAGTACCCCCCCCTTCACGAGGGGCCACCAGACCCTTAGCTGGAGGAACCGGCTTTTCAGGATGCTGTCGTTGGAAACTCCTAACAAGTGCGTCTGCATGCATCCTGCTCAGCAGTACCCAAGATCTGTCCTTAGGCCCGAATCCCCTCCAGTGTACAAGGTACTGGAAGGAATTCCGGACTTTCCTAACGTCAATGATTCTATGAATCTCGTGCTCCACTTGTCCCTCCACCTCGACCAGAGGCGGGGGCAGTTCCTCTGGACCAGCGGGAGCAACATAACGCTTAAGCAAAGATATATGAAAAACATTGTGAACACGAAGGGAGTGAGGTAAACACAATTCAAACGACACCGGATTGATCACCTTGGTGATCCTGTATGGACCAATGAAGCGAGGCGCAAACTTATAGGATGGTACTTTCATACGTAGATTTTTTGTTGACAACCATACCATGTCCCCCACCTTGAAATTCACACCCTTAGAACGTCTCTTATCGGCCTTAGTTTTTTGAATCCTTTGGGCTCTTTCCAGGTTCGACTGAACCTGTGCCCAAACTGTGCACAGTTCCTGAGAGAGAGCATTGGCCTCTGGGACCGCCGAAACAGCTGGAGAAAAGGAGCCAAAGCGCGGATGAAACCCCATGTTGCAGAAAAACGGCGATACCCCAGAAGACGAATTCACACGGTTATTAATCGCGAACTCGGCCAGAGACAGGAATCTGGCCCACACATGCTGGTTATCTGCAACATAACATCTGAGATATTGCTCAACGGACTGATTAAGACGTTCAGTCTGACCATTGGTCTCCGGATGAAAGGCTGACGAAAAGGATAAGGAAATATCAATTTTCTTACAGAAGGTCCTCCAGAATTTAGACACAAACTGCACCCCCCTGTCGGAAACAATATTCTCAGGAACACCGTGTAGTTTAAAGGGGTTGTCCGGGTTCAGAGAAGAACCCGGACATACCTGCAATTTCACCCAGGCAGCCCGCCTGAAGAGGGCATCGGAGCATCCTATGCTCCGATGCCCTCCTTTGCCCTGCGCTAATTAGCGCAGGGCAAAGGAATTTCGCCGGGTTCCGGTGACGTACCGGTCCCTGCCGGGCAGAGGCTTCCGCCCGGCAGTGAGTCGGTGACGTCATCGGCGCTGATGGACAGGCTTCAGCGCTGCCCTAGCCAGTAAAACGGCTAGGGCAGCGCTAAAGCCGGCCCATTAAGGCCGGTGACGTCACCGAACTCACTGCCGGGCGGAAGTACCCGCCCGGCAGCGAGTATTTTCAAAACAAGAGACCTTGCCCTGCGCGATCTAGCGCAGGGCAAGGGGGGGCATCGGAGCATGAGATGCTCCGATGTCCTCTTCAGGCAGGCTGCCTGGGTGAAATTGCAGGTATGTCCGGGTTCTTCTCTGAACCCGGACAACCCCGTGAAGTTTAACTATGTGGTCCATAAATACGGAAGCCAAAACCTTTGCAGAGGGTAATTTACACAAAGGAATAAAGTGACACATCTTGCTGAATCTGTCCACCACTACAAGAATCACGGTTTTACCCTCAGAGCATGGCAAATCCGTGATGAAGTCCATGGACAGATGTGACCAAGGTCTACCAGGTATGGGTAATGGACGCAACTCGCCCATAGGCCGAGTCTTGGGATTCTTGGACCTGGCACAAGTATTGCACGCAGTTACAAAAGCCTGAACATCTCTGGAGATTGACGACCACCAATACTGCCTAGAGACCAACTCCTTGGTGGCATTGATACCAGGATGTCCACATAAAACAGAGCTATGGCACTCACCCAGCAGTCGCAACCGCAAATGAGCTGGCACAAATAACTTGTCATTGGGAGTACCAGTGGGAGCAAGATGTTGTCCTGCCACGATTTCAGAAGCGAGATCAGATGAGGGTAGCGGCTACGATGATGTCAGTTGGCAGGATGGGCTCAGGAGGGACGTCAGGAGGCTGATACGCCTGGAAACTTCGGGATAAGGCATCGGCCTTAATGTTCTTGCTTCCGGGTCTGAAGGTAACACAAAAGTCAAAACGAGTAAAAAACAAAGCCCACCTCGCCTGTCTGGGATTCAATCGCTTAGCAGATTCCAGAAACATCAAATTCTTATGATCCGTGAGGACCGTAATGCGGTGTAATGCCCCTTCTAAAAAATGACGCCATTCCTCAAATGCCCACTTGATTGCTAGTAACTCCCTATTACCAATGTCATATTTTTCTCTTGGCAGGAGAGAACTTGCGGGAGAAGAAGGCGCATGGCTTGAGATTAGTTAAGGTGGAAGACCCCTGCGACAGTACTGCCCCCACACCATCTTCAGATGCATCCACCTCAACTACAAACGGCTTATTTTGATCAGGCTGGATCAGCACAGGAGCATCAACAAAAAACCGCTTTAGCTTTTCAAAAGCTTAAATAGCTGCAGGGGACCAGTTGACTAAATCAGCTCCCTTGCGGGTCAAATCCGTAATGGGTTTGGCTATAACAGAAAAATTTTTGATAAATTTCCGATAGAAATTAGTAAAACCCAGAAATCGCTGGAGCGCCTTCAGAGAGGAAGGTCGCACCCAATCTACAATGGCCTGTACCTTACTCGGGGTCCATTTTGAAGGAAAAAGGGGTGAGAATGTATCCCAAAAAGGTCACTTCCTGAACACCAAAGATACATTTCTCCCCTTTGACAAACAACTTGTTCTCACGCAACACCTCCAGCACTTGCCTGGTGTGGGATACGTGACTCTCCCAGTCTGTAGAAAAAATCAAGATGTCATCAATATAGACAATTACAAATTTTCCAATAAATGGTCTAAAAATGTCATTGACAAAATTTTGGAACACCGCAGGAGCATTACTTAACCCGAAGGGCATTACTAGGTACTCATAATGACCCTCCGGGGTATTAAAGGCAGTTTTCCATTCATCACCCTCACGGATTCTGATCAGGTTGTACGCCCCCTTCAGATCTAGCTTAGTAAACAACAAGCACCCTGAACCTGATTCAACAAATCAGGAATAAGGGGCAGCGGGTACCTGTTTTTAACAGTAATTTTATTGAGTTCCCTGTAATCAATACAGGGCCTCAACCCTCCATCCCTTTTTCCGACAAAGAAAAATCCTGCCCCCATGGGAGAAACAGAAGGCCGGATGTGACCCTTGGCCAGACTCTCCTTGAGATAATCCCTCATAAACTGACGCTCTGGAGTAGAGAGATTATAGATACGGCCCTTGGGATATTTGGACCCCTCAATAATATTGATGGCACAATCATATTGCCGGTGAGGAGGGAGGAACTCAGTCTCGGACATGGAGAAAACGTCAGAAAAATCGTTGATGTACTCAGGTAAGAAAAGAGACTCAGTAGTACCTCCCAACTGCAATACAGATTTGCAACACTTGTCACAATTTAGCCCCCATTTTTCTAATTCACCTGTTGACCAATTGATTACAGGATTGTGGTCCTGCAACCAAGGTAAACCAAGAACTAGGTCAGCAGGTAAATTCTTTAAGACCCAAAAAACACATTTTTCGGAATGCGAAATCCCAACCGTCAGGGTCACACTAGGAGTACAGAACTCGATCCTCCCATTATTTAGGGGGGTGGAGTCGAGGACGATAATTTGAATTACCTCCCTTAAGGGGACCATCGGTAAACCCACAGACTGTACAAAATCAAAATCAATAAAATTAGCAGCAGAACCAGAGTCAACAAAAGCCTTTCCAGAACCCCTGAATTGATCATATGCAATGGAGATGGGTACTAAAACCTTTCTCCTTACCACTGCTGGGGTTACCTTACTTCCCACCGGAGATCTCCTAGAGGGCGGAAGTTTTGGACACTGCTGGAGCCAGTGGTTCACCTCACCGCAGTAGAAGCAGGCTCCCTTTAAACGTCTTTGGTTTTTCAAGGTTCCTCCTAACTGCATGGACTCCTCCGGGACCTTGGCAGGAGGTGGACTCAGGGGAGGAAACTCAGACAGGACGACAGCTTGAGGAGTACTTGATCGTTCCCTCTGTCTCTCTCTCACCCGTCGATCCAGCTTAATAGCTAAAGTCATGGTCGTCTCTAGGGAGTCAGGAGTAGGATAACTAACCAGAAGATCCTTGAGTTGGTCTGACAGCCCCACCCTAAACTGGCTTCTCAAAGCTGGGTCATTCCACCCAGAGGAGACACACCACTTCCTGAACTCTGCACAGTAATCCTCTACTGGGCGGTTTCCCCTGCTGAATGTTCCTGAGCTGAGTTTCTGCTACAGTGGCCCAGTCTGGTTCTTCATACAAAAGACCTAAGGCCTGGAAAAAGGCCTCCACAGACAACAGACATGGGGAGTCAGATGGCAATGAGAAAGCCCACTCCTGCGGATCCCCTTGCAGCAAGGAAATGATTATTCCTACCCGCTGCTGCTCAGAACCCGAGGAGTGTGGGCGTAAACAAAATATAATTTACAACTTTCCTGGAAAGAACGGAAAGTTTTTCGGTTACCCACAAACCGATCGGGCAACCTTATATGGGGTTCAATAATGGAGGGAGCGGCTGCGGGTGCAGTTTGCAGCTGCTCCTGGTGTTGGATTCTCTCGGCCAGATCCTGGATCATCTGAGCCATGTCACCTATATGATCCGTGAGAACTCGCAACGGCTCCATTTAGTATGGCCTGTGATTCTGTCACGGGGGAGACAAGGGAAGGTGCGCCCTGTACTGAATACCCCCCCCCCGTTTTCTCCCTGCCTGCTTGCCTCAGTCGGCCCTAGGCGGCCGCGGACAACCACGGTGACGGTCCCTGCTCTGTCTAAGTGCACAGGGAGGGACAGGGAACAATTGGAGAGACAAACACAGACGAAACAAACACAATATCAGAATAGTCAGCAAGCCGGGTCATACACAGGAGATAACGTCAATACCGGGGGTGAAGCAAAGAGAGGTCGAAGTCCAAGTCCAAGGTCAGGGTCAAACAGCAAATCAAACACAAGGTCGCTCAAGCACTGATCAAAGTTGTAACGCTAATCACAGGCGATTAGGGAGGACAACTAGTGGCTTTAAATAGCCCTCCACTGGGTCATGTGACGGGGCCAGCGTCACATGACCTCATCTGCATACCGAGCGCTGGCCAAACGTGACCAGCGCTCAAATATGCACCAAATTTGGTCATGTGGCGTGGCCAGCGCCACATGACCCAAAACCAGGTATGTAATAAATGTTCTGAGCGCTGGTTGCCCAGACCAGCGCTCAGATGTCCCCGCCTGCTCATTACTAGGGGGACGGGGAGGACGCCGGACGCGCTGTATCAGTGCGCGTGCCGGACCCTCTCCTGTGATTGTCGTCATGGAGACGAGGACGCATCCTGCGTCCTCGCTCCGGCGCACTCCTGGGAGACCGGCGGCACGGCAGAGGGGAAGCGCGCCGCCGGCTCCC